>BGPR01012313.1:0-35625 GCA_013235015.1 Araneus ventricosus
TAATTAATACAAAAATTAAATATTTAAATAATTCTCACGAAACCTTCGCTAAAGTCTTCTTTACGCTTCAAAGTATTTGCGAACGAAATTTAAAGAAAATCTATCAAATGTAACCATTGGGCGCCATAATTTTAATTTCTGCAAGGGATATAACAGTAGACGTTAAAGAAAAGAAGCTTAATTGATTTAAATACTTTCAATTAAACATAAAAGGGCAAGGGACAAACAATTAAGGATATATAAAATATACAATTACTCGGGGCAGAACACCATGCTTACTCGACGACTCCAGAACTTGGACTGACTATCTCTTCCAACGGCCGCTAGGTGGCGAGCTCGAAAAATAGTGCGGTTACACAAGTAATTTGGATTTCTATGACTTGTAAACTATTTATGCATTTCATTTTCATTCATATTAATTAAAACGACATCAGCGCTTCTCGGGAAATCAATTCATAAAGCATTACACACTCGCCACATGTCACTACAGTGGAACCTCGGGGATCTATACTTATAAAAGGCAATGTTTGTGTGTGTGTGTCTGCGATGTCCAGACGAATCTATCGCACTTACAGCTATGAAATTTGGCACACCGGTAGTCGTAATGGTGACTGAATGCACCTCGAAGCCGAAATTTTAAAATTTAATCTAGAATTTTTTTTTTAATGTTTTGTGTTGTTTTGGTTGATTTTTCGCACTAATTTATTAATAGCATGGTTTTGGATAATTGTACGAAAAAAAATAGATACACCATCGGAAAGAGCACGTGATTTCCGTTCTAATGAAGTTAGTCTTTAATTCCTAACGTAATTTACTGAATTTTGAGAATTTTTTAAAAAATAGTCAGTTTTGCCATCGGAATGTTTTTTGTTTTTTTTAATTTGTTGCATCCGAGTTTCTAATAACACTATTATTTTCAATTTTTTCCAGCTTATAACTAGAACGGTTCTGTCGGATTTAAAACAAGAACGGTTAAAATATCTTTTCCCGTTTTTTTTAAATTAATTTTTTCCTGGGCAGTTGAAAGTTATTTTTCTAGAGCTAATTTTCTCCCGCGGCCCTTTTCCGGAACGCAGATGGCTATGTGATTGGTTGAAAGGGAGGTGACGTCATAACCTTGAATTGGGTGACTGATTATTATTTTCGGCAGTATCTTAACGTATTTATTCGTCTCGCATACTTTGCTTGCAGTATAATAATGATTTTTCACGTTGCAATTTTTTAATATTGTTTATCGCGAAGAAAAAGCGGGAAAATCTATAATGTGTATCTATTGTTTTGATTTTGTTTCCAAAACTTTTTCAAGCCATTGTGGGCGTTTTTTTTTTTTTTTCCTTCATTTTGTTGAAGTCCTGATTCCACGGGCAACGCAGTGCGCGTAGTCCGAAATAATGGGAACCGATCGTATCTGAATTCGGATTATTCGGAAAATAATCTTAATATGTCAAATGCAGTATTGACTTTGAGTACTCTGTAAAAGAGTACGAAAAGAGCTAGAGGCGATTCGCATCGTCAAGCAGGTTTAGTTCCTTACGTTGAAAGAAGATAATTGATTTTGTTTCTACTCATTAAGGTACTGTATTCATTCATAAATACCAATTCAGATTTTTCTTTTAAGTTGAGAACGAACATTAACTTTGTTTCTGATTCGTAATTGTAATTTTCCTCTATTTTTTAATACAAATATTTCAGAAAATTAAAGAAAAAAGTACTTGTCATTCGAAATTTCGGATTCCCGAGGTTCCACTGTACTTTACTTTTTCATGTTCGAAATCTAAAGAGAAAGTATTCTAATCTTCAAAAATATTCAATCTCGCGATTTTGATGATTTTCCACATTTTAGACTTCTATGAATTCTAAAAGAAACGATTTTTGGAATTATTTCTGTCTATCTGCCTGCGAACAATATTTATCTAAGCCAAAGGATTTAGGAGATATAATTTTTACAAGTATGTGGTTATACAGTTCGACAGACCATCAACCCTTCGACGGATTTGGTCCAAAATTTGATATGGACCGACCGACATTCATGATGATAAAACTGTGTACCAAATTTTATCCATCTAGCTATTCAAGTTTTTGATTTATAGAGTTCGCGGACAAACAGACAGACTTCCCTTAGACGGATTTCGTTCAAACTCTGACAGAAACCTAAAAATCATGTTTAAAGACCACATACCAAATTTCATCCCCGTAGCGCTAATAGTTTTCGAGTTATCGTGTTCACAGACAGACAGACATGATTCCAAAATTGTGTTTTTCGGACTCAGGGAGGTCTAAAAAGTGGAGATTCGTCAAAATCTCGAGTTCGAATTTTTTGACGATTACAATACTTTCTCTTTGTATACTTCGTATACGAGAAAGTAAAAACAGAGGAAGTTATGCAAATGAATTTGGTTTCCTGACTTTATACCTAAATTGCAGATCTGTTTTAAACTTCCAGCAAAATCAATCCATCAAGTCTGACCATCCGTCTGCTCGCAAGCACGATCATTCAAAGGCGCAGTGAGCTAAATAAATAAAAACTGGCATGCGGTTTTATCATCGCCTTTGCAAAACCAAAATCCGGGTTTGACTGTTTGTTGTTCTGTCCATTCGTGCAAATTTGAATTCCATTATTCAAACGCGCAACAGAGGAGTGAATTTCAGTACGTGGCCTTGACACCAAAACGGTAGATCAATACAAAATTTGATCCGTCAGTGGGTTTTACTGTCTGTTGTTCTGTCCATTTGGCGGAAATTTGTCCGTTATTCAAATGCGCAGCAGAGAGGAATTTCAGTACTGTGGCTCTGACACAAAAACGTGCATCAATACAAGAATTTCGATCGTCAGTGGAGTTTTTACTGCCTCTTGCCTCTTCCATTCGTGAAAATTTGAATTCCATTATTCAAATGCGCAACAGAGGAGTGAATTTCAGTACGTGGCCTTGACACCAAAAACGGTAGATCAATACATAGATTTTGATCCGTCAGTGGGTTTTACTGTCTCTTCCTCTGTCCATTCGTGAAAATTTGAATTCCATTATTCAAATGCGCAACAGAGGAGTGAATTTCAGTACGTGGCCTTGACAATGCGAAAAAAACGGTAGATCAATACAAATTTGATCCGTCAGGGGGTTTTGTACTGTCTCGTTGGTGCCATTCGTGGAAATTTGAATCACCGTTATTCAAATGCGCAACAGAGGAGTGAATTTCAGTGTGGCTGGACAAGCGCAAAACGGTAGATCAATCACTAAATTTGATCCGTCAGTGGGTTTACCTGTCTCGTTCGCTTGTATCCATCGTGAAAATTTGAATCGATTATTGCAGCCAACAGAGTGTAATTTCAGTACGTGTGACTATGACACACCAAAAGCGGTAGATACATGACATTGATCCGTCAGCGGTTTGACTGTCTCGTTCTCTGTCCATTCGTAATCTTGAATCCCATTATTCAAACGCGCAACAGAGGGAATTTCAGTAGTGGCCTTTGACACCAAAACTGGTAGATCAATACAAATTTGATCCGTCAGTGGTTTTGACTCGTCTCGTTGTTTTTCCATTCGTGAAAATTTGAATTCCATTATTCAAATGCGCAACAGAGGGAATTTCAGATACTGTGGCCTCGACCAAAACGAGTAGATCACGTGTACAAATTTTGATCTGATCAGGGGTTTGACTGTTCTGTTCTGTTCATCGCATTCGTACAAATTGATCCCATTATTCAACACGCAACAGAGTGAGCGCAATTTCAGTATGTTCCTATGACACCAAAAGACGGTAGATCAATACAAAATTTGATCCCGTCAGCGGGTTTACTGTCTCGTTGTCTGTCCATTCGTGAAAAATTTTG
Source organism: Araneus ventricosus (assembly GCA_013235015.1). Lineage (NCBI taxonomy): Eukaryota > Metazoa > Arthropoda > Arachnida > Araneae > Araneidae > Araneus > Araneus ventricosus. The sequence goes on from BGPR01012313.1 coordinate 3,833, forward strand.
AATTGCCATTATTCAAACGCAACAGAGGAGTAATTTCAGTAGTGGCATAATCCAAAACGGTAGATCAATACAAAATTTGATCCGTCAGTGGGATTTCTCTCTGACTTGTGATTAATCCATTAAAGCAAAGAGTAATTCGTCGTGCTGCATTCCCAATATAATCCGTAGTGGTACGTTCCTCTATTATGTAATTTAATTGCCATTATTCAAATGCGCGCAATGGGTGAATTTTGTAGTGGCCCTGACACCAAATCGTAGATCAATACAAATTTTGATCGTCAAGCTGGTTTGACTTGTTGTTCTGTCATTCATGAAATTTGAATCCCATTATTCAAACGCGCAACAGAGAGCGATTCGAATATAGTATTGCTTGACACCAAAAACGGTAGAGATCAATACAAATCTTTTCATGAAAAACTGTAAAAGTGAAAGATAGTCCTACATGGATACTCTGATTGTTGTGCTGGGCATTCACGGAATGCTACTATGCACATTTGTCCTAAGACGAGTTTTTTCACCCATTTAGTCGAAAAATGAGGCAAAGCATTCATGGATGTTCCAAAGTTTGTTTTGAGACAAGGTTCAAAGTCACAGAATTCCTGCCACCCAGACTCCTCTTCCCCCACACGGGGTATTCGATATTCATTTCTAGCCTAGACACGAGGTCCCAATCTAGGCAGAACTATTGTTTTCCCGCTAGCCTCGCATCGAGGTCCCAAATTGGAATCGGCGGGTGGAGTTTTGGATTTTGAGTTCTTTTGAATTCCACCACTTCGAATCAATTTGCTCCAAATTTCATAGGTCTTCTACCTTGACGATAGGTTTTTCTTTCCCGTGTTCCAAAAATTCCAGTTTGGAACATCGGTGAATGGCCCGCTTTATACGACAGACTAAAACACAAAATTCGCCATATTGTGTAAGTATACGGTAAAGTTGAGGGGAGAACTGGGGTTTACACGCTTTTTTAACCTTTGTCCCTTTAATATATAATGTGTATTTCCCAAAATATAAATTAGGGAATATCGCGATACTAGTTTTCTGCATTATAGTATAGATGAGTCAAGATGATAGTACTTAGAAAGCTATGAACGACGACTTTAACGGTGAATGACATAGAACATGCTTCTGGGCATCTTGGAGCTGTGATAGAGGTTCTTAAATTTACCTCTCGCGATCCAGCATTCAGTTGAGCTTCTGAATAACACACTGAGAATTCGTAAGACATTACCCCAACATGTGTCTTATCAAGTGTAACTCATTGCTCCACCAAATACAGAAGCATGTGGGGGTTTAAATTGTAGACTTTGCTACCAATAAATTCAGGTTTTGTGACAAAAAATTTGGCTTCATTTGCATCTTTGCTTTGTAAGGAGCATCTTTCGATCCTTATTCGTTTGCGAATTTTTAATTTTTAAAGTTCTTCCGGACTTTTGCATCACCCTGTATATTAACCACTTAACAGTTGTGCCGAGCTTCACTCGTACATTGAATTATGTCATTTTTAAACTTAAAAGCTAAAGTTAAGTCATTTATAGGCGTTATCACTCCTTACAAAAATGACCGGTAAATCAATTACTATCTCAAGTGTTCTATGGACATGTAGTTCACTCAAAACAACAACGCATCCCCAAAACAGGAGGGTCATCTAATTAGAGAGTACAAAAACCTACACTCTTAAAGGGTTGATTAATATTAAACAGAATACAATTATATTCAAAACTATTTAACTTGTCAGAATCAGTGGCGAATCCAGGGGGGGGGCTATCGGGCTGCAGCCCCCTCAGAGCCAAGCCAGAATTCTACTCTGATATTATTTAAAATCATTAAAACTGTTTTTTCTTAATTTCCCTCTTTAAAAAAAATAATAAAAACGTTTCAACATTGCTTTCTGGCTTGGATAGTCTCGAAAATTTTCCTATTTTTGTAGTCATTCCACTTGTAGCTTTGGCGCGGTCGAAGACATTTTTGGCTAGTTATTTCGTTGTAATTTTTACTTTCTCGTTTACGAAGTATACAAAGAGAAAGTATTGTAATCTTCAAAAAATTCGAACTCGAGATTTTGACGAATCTCCACGTTTTAGACCTTCCTGAGTCCGAAAAACACAATTTTGGAATTATGTCTGTCTGTCTGTGAACACGATAACTCGAAAACTATTAGAGCTACGGGGATGAAATTTGGTATGTGGTCTTTAAACATAATTTGTAGGTTTCTATCAAATTTTGGACAAAATCTGTCAACGGGAAGTCTGTCAATCTGTACGTCCGCGGTCATGCGAACGCTATAACTCAAAAACTTGAATAGCTAGAGGGATAAAATTTGGTACACAGTTTTATCGTCATGAATGTAGGTCCGTATAAAATTTTGGGCCAAATCCGTCGAAGGGTTGACTGTCTGTCGGTCTGTATAATCGCATACTTGTTCAGTTTTGAAACTAACTGCCTGCACATGCCTACTGGTGACATGTGAAAAGAAGAAGGGACTCCGAAACTTGGCAGTTTGCCAAAAACCAATTCTGGCGCGAATTTGTAAGGAAGTAAATATTTAGGGAGTCTCGCCAGGTCCTGTTGCGCAAAAGAATGCGCAGGGGATTTGAATTTGTTTTGATCCTTCAAACCACGCGTGATTCCAACTTTGGTTTACTTGCGACGGAAGTTTATTTGACGTCTTTTATTATTCTTGTTTTCTCTACATGTGTTAGGAGTATACGAGAAAGTTTAGGGGAGACCACTCCCGCTGGTTTTTTATTAAATTATCGAAAGTATTGTATTGTTTTTTATGATTTTTATTGTCAGGTGAGTCAAGTCTGTAAAGTTAAAGAGTTTTGTTTTACTTTAGCCTTGATGTTTGACATTCGTCACGACGATACAAAGTTTTTATGACCTCAGCCCTCCTAGACCCGAATCCTAGATTCGCCACTGGGCAGAATGATACACCACATAGCTTTCCTGTATTGTCAAAATTAGTTTGGTTTATTTGGTTACCAAAAGACAGTTGCATTCCTTACGAGTAACGAGAACAATATCAAAGAATATATTCGTTAGTTTCTTTTTCCCCGGCCATGTTTCTTTCAATGATTCTAAAATTATAAACGTGCAGCTCATTAAAGTAGAAGAATACGAAGTTTGAAAAATATTTAAACTATACATTTTTGCGTTTTAACGAAAGTTGTCATACACAAATACAATTTTAAATTAGAAATAGCAGCAGACAATAAAGATATTGACTTGAACTGTTTTGCATTTTCTGAAGGTTTCCGAATTGTTTAAATCTTTCTGCGTCTTTAAAATACAAGATTCTAGAAAAATCTTTTAATTTCTTTGTGCCCGTTAAACTCAAAAACTAATTGATTCGATCTAAGTAATTTCAAAATGCAATTTCTTCTTAATTTTCCTAAAAGTAATTTCTTGATTATAAGGAAATGACTATTTGCTTTAATAAAATGCTTGCGTCACGCAAGTTTTGTAATTCTTAAATTGTTTCCTTAATGAGAATGGTAAAAAAAAGTGTATGAAATATTAAAAAAAAAAATTGCTAACGCAGGATAATCCATGATTTTCCAGCGTAGAATGAAAGATTTAGGCATTAAATTTGATGAGTGAAAATGATGTTGGTTTGGCAATGGAAATAATAATTTTAGAAATTAATTCATAGAAATGAATTAATTATAAAAGAGTAAAATAAATGGAATTAGAGAACAAAATTTCTGCACTTGCGTGATTAATTTCTAACGTTTGCAACTCACATAATATCAATAAAAAATCAGCAATGCACTCTCTTGATTTTTTTGGATACTACCACATAAACACATGTAGTCGAGTTTAACCCTTTGGTCTGCCTCATCACAAGAGGGCGCTCTCCACCGTATTAGAATTAATCTGGAACTATAGTTGAGAAGCGTTGATTGTATTGTTTGAGTATGCTTGAAGGAGCAAGTTCGCTTCGGGTCGATTTATCGGCCACAGTTATAGATGTTTTTCATTAAATATTATTTTTTTAAAATTCAACTGCGTAGTTTTTATAAGTGTCAGTGTCGTTTCTAGTACCCTTAGAATTAGTATTAGCTGAGTTTCGGTATTTCTTTCAACACACTGCATCTAACTTTTGTTTAAAACTCGATTTTACCTGATATTATTCAACACTGGTATCCTTAACCCTTAAAAGCCCGATTTTTTTAAAAATGATTTTAAAATGTTTTTTGACTTTCATTTCTTGAACAAAACATGGGAAAAATATTTTTTTAAAATTCCTATTTTGTTTTAAGTATGGTTTATGGCTAAAAAACAGCTTATTACCAATTGACAATACTGGGCTTTATTTCAGAAAAAAAAATTCCTTGATAAAATTTTATAATGTCAAACACAGATGAATTTTAATAAATAATAATACAGATAAGGAATTTCCTTCAACACTATAGAATAAAATATGGTATTCAGAAGCGTACAAAAAAAGCTAAAAAGATGCAGCCTCAAGTGAAAGACGTGAATTTATTTTTTTATCAGCACTCAGGCTGCCATCTATATGCTGTAAATTGATTTAATAAAAAATTTCAGTATGTATTCTATTGGCAACAACAGGCATTAGAGTTTCAGTGTTATTCACAACATTTTAGAAGACAAAATTGTGTATGTTGTTTAAAGGTAACATAGATTTGGACTTTTAACGGTTTAAAAAAATTCTTCTAAAAGTATCAAAGATTACATTTTCCATTAACGGTTTATCGAGTTTTTTCCCCAATTCCAAATTTTAAAACTTAGAAACTATTATCTTGAAGAACGATTTTTCCAGCTATTTTAGAATTTAAAAAATATTATCCATTGTCTTTTCAAAGATGTCAGTTTGATCAGGCCAATTTGAATCAAATAATTTTCTTAAATATTTTCACTGGACCAAGTGTCAATGAGTATGCCAGCAAACGCAATAAATATATGTAAATAAAATTTTCCTTGAGCGCCAATAACAACACGCAGGTAAACAACTGAACTAATCAAAAATGCATACCATATTTTCATTCAATGTGAACATTTAAAACAAATCTGTGCACATATGAAGAGTTTTTGTTGATTATCCTAAGAGAGTAAAGAAAATCGAATATATAATTTCTCTTGAATAGACTTAAGTGCATAGTGCCTCTAAGGATCTTAGTTCGGCCCTTGATACAAATGTAAGGCACCTGAGATGTACTAAGTATTCAAAACAGGAAGAATGCAACTGCAAGCCAAAATCCAGGGATTGGATGCGCCTATTTCCCATCTGAATCTCAAAATAAGATTCATCGGTCCATGTTTTAGATTCTCTAGCAGCACTCATAACAGGTCCTTTTCGAAAGAATTAAATTGCCAAGCGCAAGGTAAATTCAAATAAAATTCTAAATTCAATTGTAAGACCCATTAAAGACAATGAAAAGTTCCACCTGCCTTCAAAAAATGAATGCAGACGAAATTAATGTTAAAATAAACTAGCATGCTGTTGTAAAAACCGATAATACATTTGAAAATTTAAATCGGGACGTCCTATGTGACGACTAGACCTAAGACGCTCAAAAGAATAGAAAACTTCATCAAAAATATGATCTTGATGAAAACTTTGAATATGTAATTAGCAAGACAGGTGACTCCTAAATTGAATTCTGCCAAAGGATGAAGACAGCCATCGCAAAGTAACACCGTTTCTCGATTTTGTTGGAAAAGTTGGGAGATATCCTACATCGGTAATAGACTCTAGAGACAGTGGGGGGTCTAGAGGGTATGGATGCCCTAGGCGCCAGTTTTGGGGCCGCCATGGAGACAGAACTTTAATGCGTTCATGCCATTTTTAAAGCAAAAAATGATGAGGGGGCGTAAAAATAATGCCTTACCCCTGGCATCAATTACGTGATCAATCCACTGGTGATGACTGGGGTTAAAAAAATCATATTTTCAGGGCACCACTTACCCTCGCTACGCCACTGGCCACTGCGACAAAACGTTAATGCGTTTATGCTACTATTAAAAGTCAACTACTATGAGGGGCCGCAAAAAATTCCATGTCCCGGTTACCATTCACAGAAGTCATCTGTAGGTGCATTTGTCAGGAGGGCCTGTGTTGAAAAACATATAACCTCCATTCCGTCATCTGCTGCAAAATGACTTGACAAGGATGAAACTACGTAAATTGGGCAATTATTAGCAGGTTAATAAGTTTTCTGAAGGAGAAATGGGGGAAAAGGCAAGAGTAAGAAATTGTATTAATAAGTAGAGATGGCTGGAAATTTGCAATCATGTCAGATCCAGAAAGGGTCGGAGAGAGGCTTAGGTGTTGTCGTTAAGCTCTTCAGCAAGAATGAAAAGCTTGTTGGGAGGGTCTTCGGTTTTTTCCATTTCTTCGAGAGTCTTTTTGACATCAGGAACTTTGGCTAAAATAATTTGCATTTGCTTCAGAAGTCTGAAGAGGTCCGCAAGTTCATCTTTGTTGGAAAAAAGGTCCTGAGGAAGGGAAAAGTTCCCTGCTCCTTCCGGGGGGGGGCAGTAGCTGTACTTTTAGGAGTCTCAGCGAACTGGACATCTTGGTTCAGAGTTTTTGTGATAGAGTTAACTGGTTTTTTTCCTTTCCTTCAAGACTGATATTTACAGAAGTCGAGGATGATGATCGGGGAGGGGGGCTAAAAATCATATTATAACCCGGGCGCCATTTAACCTGGCTACGCTCATGTCTAGAGAGCGAGGAGTACTCGCAGGTACGTTTCTACAGATTACTTACATGTTCAACTGACTTGTACAAGACACGAAGGAATCAACGCATATGGAAAACAATGTAAACTTTAATAAATATAACAAATGGTTAAAAGTAAAGTTAACTTCAAGAATCACCGAATCGGTTAACCTGGAGTTTACGGTGCCCGCCTACTTCGTTCCACTTAGGATCGCCAAATCTTTGCCGCCAAGAATGGCGATGAGATAACATTTGTTTTGGTTGCGTCTAGATGTTTTTAACGAGTAACAAGCGCGCATGCTCACAAATTGATCCTTTCATCTGTGTTTTGCTTATCAGGCTATATTCCGCCACTTTCGATTGGACTGTTTTGTTCAACTCTTCGATGCAATTGGTCGATAAATTCGAATTTGAATAAAGCTTTGTTTGGAATTCTTCGGATGAAGTATCGGTTCAGTACCGTGTATGTTATTCTATGTGTTAACCTTCGTTTCTCAATGAACAAGCGAAGCTACGATTATTCCGCTATGCTGAAAGCGAAGCCGCTGATGTTTTTTTAAGTTAAAAAATTTGCCCGGTACACACTTGAAATGCCGCAAGTATTGCGTGCCCAATCTCTCGTTTTCAGGTGACGCATGCGCAAGAGAGCAATAAAAAGCGTACTGCACATCCAAAACAGTATTTGGCGACGCCACATGAAATTGCGCCAAGAAGAATTGGCGAGAAGCAGGCCGACACCGTAAACTCCAGGTTTACCTATAAAAGTGGTAAATCGAAAGCTCCATTGGGATTTAAAAGTTAATGAGATTAGATTAAAACTTAGTTGAAAAGAATTTCACTGTGAAAAAAGTTGTACAGATGTTTTTCATAAAAAATCCGATAATGCATTATTTATGTACTTGTTTGGTGGGAGACATTTAAAAGATTTGAAGTAAAATTAGAACTGGATAAATTTCATTTAACTCTTCGAAGTATATAATAACTTTCATGAAATTAATTTTAAAGAGAATCTCTTTCATTTGAATTTCAAAACCATATACGCCCACTTACAAAATATCATATACTATAGCAAACTGAACTGTAAAAATAATAATAATAATAATGAAATAAATGCAGAAACAAAGTTACAAAAAATCTTCAGAGTTTCCGTCTAAGATTTTTTTGCCATAAATACAGAGATATTTTTTAAAAAAGATTTCTGTCTTCCGAAAGCGCGTTAGCTAACTCCCTTAATTGCCTTGTGGGAGCACTTTGGTGAATTATTTTACAAGCAAAAACATAGCGAGGCTCATATTTTTGAATGAAGCGATCTCTTTTTTTAGCTCTCTGAGATAACGAGTTTGAGTTATACACAGCTCTACTAATATGACGCCATATGTTTCCAATTGTAGCATCATTAGGTGAGATTTACTCGCTTTTCCGAGTTTGTCTCTTTTAGATGGCGACATTCTGGAGTTTACGAAAATGTCTTAAATATAAAATGAAGAAACTTTCATTTTGGGGTATGATTTCTTAAACGCATACTTAACGCTTTTCTTGCACAACCTGTTTGGGAAATTTGGTATGCTTCTATGTATTGGAAATATTTTAAACATGGCAACAGTTGCTAGGCAACGTTTACTTATGCTAAAACAACAGCATTTCTTCTAGCTAAATAATTATTTATTTATTTACTTTTTATTTTTTATTTATTTTATTTCTTTATTTTATTTCTTTATTTTATTTCTTTATTTACTTTTTATTTTTAATTTATTTTATTTCTTTATTTTATTTCTTTATTTATTTTATTTCTTTATTTACTTTTTATTTTTTATTTATTTTATTTCTTTATTTACTTTTTATTTTTTTTATTTCTTTGTTTTATTTATTTATTTACTTTTTATTCCTTATTTCTTTATTTTATTTATTTATTTACTTTTTATTTTTTATTTCTTTATTTTATTTATTTATTTATATATTTATTTTGAAATTAACAGAATAATGCGAATAAAAAAAACGGGACGTTTATAAAGTTCCTCTGCAATTTAATATAAAGTGAGTATATGTGCTAGGAAAAAATATGCAAAAAGAATTTAAAAGTTTGATGTACCAACAAATTTTATTTTTTTAAAATTTGGCTTACATATTACTAATTTTTTAGAATCATTGTTGATTCAAAGCTTCGCTAGAATAGAAAAAGAATTGTGTTCTTTTATCGACTGAACTACAATCTACCGCTGCTGTCCAAAGAAGGTTTAGAACAAAAAAGAAGCGTCTTATAGGAATTCCATATCGAAGTGGATGAAAAACTTTAAAATAAGGTCAGTAGCACTTCTGAAAGATAAGTAATTTTTAAATTAACTTTCCGAAAATAAATTATCTTTAGATAGTTTTCAAAATGAAAATTAGCAACTTTTATATAACGCTAATGCAGTATAAGGCGTTGAGTTCATATTATATTAAAAATGCATTAATAAAATAACCCATATCTAAACACAGGAATACAGTTCATAAACGTAGAAATGCAATGCTTAGCATAAACACTTTTTTGAAACACGAGATAATTTTAAATAATTTTTATTATTTATATATTTTGCGTGCAAATATTATAAAATGTCAATATCTGTAGTTATTTTTTTAATTATTTAGATTCTTGCAAAGCATCATAAACCTCTGCCTTTACGTTAGGGGGGGGTGGCTGTGATCCCCTGTATGCGGGCTAGGGTTAGGTGATACTATATCAACTTGTACTTTGTATCAGGTACGCAAAAGTATGAGATACAGCTAAATGATACAGACCAAAAGTATCAGAAACTCGGTATCAGTTCTCGGACTGGAATGATAACTATAAGTAATCGCTTCCGTCGCGTTTTCGGTCGGCTGATACGAAGTATCAACATGATACAAGTATCATATGATACAAAATATCATATTGATACAGTTCCGGGTTGGGGATAGCTTCGCGTTTTCGGTAGAGACATGATGATGAAGTGCATGTGGCCTTGGTTTTGAAGTCAGGACTGGTGGGGGTGAAAAGGAAAGAAACAAACAGTTAAGTGTATCGGAAGGCGGGATTCCATAGCTGGGATTGGTATGTGTGGGACTGATATGTAATGCATTAATTTTGTGGAAAAGATATGAAAGTATTTCAGCATCATATACTGTAGGAACATCTCGATCGAGAATGATTCCCGAAGTAGGTAGACCTCCTTATTAAAGAAAAATTAAATAGAGGCGAGAAGAGGGGTAAAATTTTCTGTATTCAAAAAAATAGTCAGAAAACATTTTTACATGATTGTGACATCCGTTCCATGAGAATTCATTTTTTCGATAGTGGTACTGATCTTAAATAACAAAAAACAAGATTATCTTCTGACAAAGTAAAAAAATTAGTTTTTTAAAACAATAATTATTGAATTATTTTTATCTCTCTCTTTAACTCTTTTGTTGTTGTACCTTGTATGTTCTCAATGTTATACTTTTGTTCATATACCTACTTCCATCTTTTCTTAATTAAAGAGAAATGTCATGTTTTTTGTTTTAAGTTGTTTACATTAAACTCTATATATTAATAGATGTTTAGCTTTAAAAACTATTATCTCCATCGCTTCCAAAATTGCTCGTTATCTTTAGCTTTAGTTGCTAATTTTAATTTTGTTCATTATTTCTTAAAGTATTTTTAAAAAGTAAAGACTTTTCTAAAACTTAAAAGACTGATCGCAACAGTTTCATTTTCATTTTGTTTTTAAGTATTTTATCGTATATTTATATTTTAAAATATAAATATTTTCTGTTTAATTTCTTTATACGAGATGTACGTATATTCCGCCACTCTCCCATAATAAATAAAAAATACTTAATAACTCGGCCTGTTCCTTATTTAACGACGACAACGAATCATTATGTATATATATATATACTAGCTGTTACCCGCGACTTCGTGCGCGAAGAATTTGAATTGCTACTTTTTTTAAATTTACGAATGTAAATGTTTCGTTATATATAGAAAGGGGAAGTCAAAAGTTCTGACGGTTGATAATACATAATTGGACGACTAATTTAATTCTCTGTTACTGTAAATTACATCATTGTACTCAATGGTATCATCTGCTCTTTGGAATATATCATCCACCATGCTATATGTCATCTGCTTCTACTGTTTAAAAGAATACATAAGACAAAATATACCTTCCTATTATAAAAACTCTGACAACCATATCATATACGTCAATGGACGATCCTGGTTTGTTTATTTTGGATTCATAGACCGTTTTCCGGTACCCTTCCGATTTAAGCAATCGCCAAATCTATTTGGCAACTGTATCAAGCGCCAAGCTGGAAATAAAGGTGAATTAGTTCAAAGTCTAACCGTTGCCTAGCAACGGAGTAGCTATAAATATTCGTTATTTCAAAATCGTCTGCACGCATTTTAAAGTTTTGGAACTTTTAAAAATTAATAACAATCGAAGGGAAAATGTCAGAGAAATAAAATTAGTATCATTGAAAAGGTAAAAATTTGAACTTTAAGATGGTATAAAAATATTTTTTGTCGGACAGTTTGCTCCGAAGTTACGGCGGAAAAACGATTTCGGTTATTTTCTAATTAACTGACTGTTTAATTAACTTTGGGACTTGGAAAAGTTCATAAGTGTCTTCCCCTTCTCTTAAATAATAAGTGTACAAAATTTGGTTGAAAACCGTCCATTGGTTTAGGAGGAGATGTGGAACATAGCCACATACATACCCACCCACATACCCACAATGACTTTTATTTATATTAAGATATATAATAATAATCTCACTTAATTTTGCTTTAAATTCTAATATTATATATTTTAAAGTCTTAATGTATTCCAAAATCACTTTTCTTAAACTCCAGTTTCGTTTTATTTCCCGCGCTGGAGGTATATTAAATCTCTCGTTTGGCATATTTATTACTAAAAGAATATTCTAATTACTCACATAAATCGCGAAATCAGCGACTTATTGCCACCAGACTTTTCCCTAAAACACTTACGTAATTTACTAAAAATAGCTATTATTCCCTTCACTCTGATCACGTGTTCTATATGTTAAATCCCTACTTAAGAAAATGCAGGGATTTTCTGTTCTCTTTTAACTTGAAACCTTAAACCAAGATGTACGTATATTCCGTCATTCTCCCATAATAAAAGAAAATTAGAATATAACTCGGCTTTTTACTGACTGCAATCACGAAAATATTATATATATATATATATATATATATATATATATATATATATATATATCAATTATTATCAATATATGGGAGAATGGCGGAATATACGTACATCTCATATGAAAGTTTCAAGTCAAAAGAGAACGAAAAATACTTGCGTTCTATCAGATAGGGGATTAACATATAGACATGTGATCAAAGTGAAAGGAATATTAGCTATTTTTAGCAAATTACGTAGGTGTTTTAGGTAAAGTTCTGGCGCGAACAAAACGTTTCTGTGGGCACGTGGAAGCGATTAAAGCATTCTTTTCATAATAAATATGCCAAAATGCGTGATTTAATATAACTCCAGCGCGGGAAATAAAACGAAACTGGATTCTAAGAAAAGTGATTTTAGAATACATTAGTATTGTACTTTTAGCAGAAAATTCATTCGAAAAGTATGGAATTTCAAAGTTCACGTACACGCGGATAAAATGCAACATGCGCCTAGAATGTTCTATGTAATAAAAGATCAATAAAAAAATTTCATTATCGGACCATTCAGCCCGAAACAATGTAGAAAAAAACCTTATTATCTTCCGTTTCATTCCAAATGATACCTTTTTGGAAAAAATTTAACCTGATGACCCATCACTGTTGCCACGACATTGTTCATGAACTTCTGTGTTATGACGGCGGATCAAATTCTGCGATATTGTCTTTTCGAAACAGTTTAGGAAATTGGATAGTCTGCGGTTATCTCGTTTACGTGTGGGTGGCCCATTTTTTTCCCGCTCTTAAGTCTTCCATTCTACCATTTTTTTTTTATTTCCCTCCTTAATATCATTCGCATCCGGTTATGAAATAGAATTTTCCTTCTTAAGAATCCTTCTTTTTTCGTGTAACTTTCTCTTTAACTGATGGAAGACTGCTTTTGCTACCTTGAGTTTTTCCCAGACTAAAGAGAAACTTTTTCCCGCGAGTTCTCGTTCGAATTTTTTTTTCTTCCTCAACATTTAATCCTACGTAACTTTTCCGTAGAGGTCGCAAAAGAGAGGCTAAAGCAAGGGAAGGTTATGTTCCTCCCAAAGTAGTTCTGTGCACTGCTGGAACTAATTTATTGAAGACATTCGAAACCATGCGAAGACCACCTAGGAAATGCCACTAATGATATACTAACACAATAATGCGAATGTTACACGGCAGGGTCATGCATGTATGGTAATCAAAATTGTAGATTGAACTGAATAGGCTCGTGTCTTTGGGAACAGGTTTAAAGTTTTATTAGATTAGCTTTAAGTCGTGACTTCAAGAGAACTACTAATAAGACCTAGGAGGCGTATTTCTGGATTAGCGACCTATGCAAGCTGAATTTCGGTAGCCCAACCTAAACGTGAAGTATTTTCCTCTTGATTGAACCGGAGTCATGTAAAAATGATTGGCGGAATCCGGCTCGCATCTTTTCATATATTGGCTACTGTAGAAAAAGTGTATGAAAATTAACTTCGTTAAACTAGGCAAATCACTATGAGATACAGTATATATACCTGATACAGTAGCAAATCCAGGATTCGGATCGGGGGGGGGGGGGGGGGAGATCATAAAAATTTTGTATCGTAGTGACGAATGTCAAACCTCATGGCTTATGTAAACCAAAACACTTTAACTTTACAGGCTTTCCTCTCCTGACAATAAGAATAATAAATAACACTACAATACTTTCGATAATTTAATAAAAAATACAACGAAATGGCTGGCCAAAAAATGTTTTCGACAGCGCCAACGCTACAAGTGCAAGTGGAATGACTAGAAAAGTAGGAAAATTTTCGAGCCTGTCAAGTCAGAAAGCACTGTTGTCACGATTTTATCACTATTCTTTTAAAATGAAAAATAAGATCAAACAGTTGAAGTGATTTCAAATTAAATCAAGAATTTTGGTTCAGCTCTGGGGGGGGGGGGGCTGCAGTCCGATAGCCCCTCCCCTGGATTCGCCACTGACTTGATATGATACACCACTGTTATAAGAAAAGAGGCCATCATATTGTCTGAAACAGGACAGGATTTACACATTTCTACGCCATAGAATTTCTACATTTCTTCCCCCCGGGCTGAAAAAGTTAATATATAATTTTAAATTTAATATACAATAGTTTGTTTTTGAAACATGTAAGCACTTAAGGCAATCTTTATTATATTTGAATAAAACTGGTAACATTCGAAAGATACTTTTTTTGGGATTTTTAAGTGGTTTTAAAATGGTCTTCGTGCGGTAATACACTCCGAAGTTATTCAGGAAAAAAACGTTAAAATTTCGATTAGTTTTTAATGAATTACATATATAATCAAATTTTTGAAAACCCCTTTTTAACCTTCTGACTGCTTATCCCGCTATTTCCGCGGGTAGGAAGTAAGTCTGTTTTCTGCTGCATCCTGCGATTTTCGAAAGCTATTGTGTTTATTAAGTATTAATAAAGCTTTAAATCGTATTGTGTTAATAAAGCTTTGTATATAAATAACAATCTGCTTGGCTCAATGGTATTTGAATATATTTGCAAGCGTTGCATCTGAATAGAGATGTTTTTTAAAAAATCGGCAGTCAAAGGGTAAATGAGCACCTACTATGTTTGTCACCATGGGCAGTGGCGTGGCGAGGATATGTGGCGCTCGGGAAATAATGTGAATTTTTTTATAACACTAGCTTAGCAAGCGTAAATGGGGCCCGGGGCATGATATTTTTACGCTCCCTTCTTTATATCTTGCTTTAAAAATGGCATAAAGTCATTTTTAAAAAATATATAATTTTGATGTAACGGTATGCAACATGGACTTGGAACCTCAGTGTGTTTTTAGTGCTTTTGTAATTGCGTGTTTTCGTTTTAAAACATTTATGCGCTTACATTTTTATAATTAATGTGGTTTTGAGCTATGAACTGTTGTATTCTCTGCAGTTACTTTATTTTTTCTTTGTGTTTTAATTCACTTTGTGGCTTGTGTTTATTGTGTGTTTTTGATCATGCACTCTGTAAATGGAGTCATCTCTGTAGTGTGAATAAATAAATAAACGCAGTAATGTTTTGATTCCATAGCGCCTCCTAAAATTAGCCCCCATGGCATTATACCCCCTTGCACCCCGGTCGCTACGCCACTGGCACCGTTTGCAACCCCCTCGGGCGGGCCCTGCCGGGCCCCATTTCCGATGGATTAATATAAAACACTTTTTGAAAATAGGAAAATATAAATATATGTTTTTTTTTTCTTTACCCCCTGCCGGCGTGCCCTTCTAATGGCCCGGGAATTTGCCCCTTCTGCTCCCCTCCTTCGGTGGGCCTGTACCTAAATTCGAAATAAGAGACAAACAAGGCTTTCGGAGGATACAGTTTGATCGTGATTCTAAAACCCGAGAAAATAATGTAACTCATTTTCTATTATCTGTTCGTCCATTTAAGTATCCGAACACGTTCGGAGCACTTTTTTCTTAAATTGTGAAAGAGAAACACCAAAATATGTTTTTTAGATTCGAATTTAATAAAGATTAATATTAGCATATGATTTTTGAGTATAAATTATTATAAATTTACAAAATTCTTGAATTTCTGCTGCTTTTTAGAGGAAATTTCCCAAAACTTCAAACATGCTACAGGTCAAACTTTTGGAATAATTCAAATAAAACTAATACTAAAATAAACTACATACTATGGACTAGTGCTTGTACTAGAATCTTAACATTCTTTGGATAAATAAAAATTTTAGAGCTAATCGAACAATCATTATAAGATTTTCAGCAAATTTTCTATGTCATTTTTCAAATAAAAGACCATAATTTAAAAAATATTGTTACAACATACATTATTCTAGTACATTCACTAGAGAAACATTTGAAGAAAGTGTTCACAAAATTTCAGAACAATCGAATAATAATATCTTGAGTTATCATGTTTGAAGTGTGAAAAATATGCATAAAATCTAATTTTGAGAAAAATCAAATTTTAGTTTTTCCACGCGCTCAAATTATGTATCTAAACTTTAAAAAAAATTTCTAAAAATATACTGACATCATATTAGCTTGCAAAAAAGGAGTTTAAAAGAATTTTTGACAGGTTTCTGTTCCTTTAAATGACAACTTTCGGCTAATTAAACGCCCACTTCCGGTTTTCGGTTTGTTATAAAACAATTAATATCTCATCTTCTAATTAACGTACCGACAAAAGTAAATATGTTTTAGAAAGGTAAATGAATGAACTATCGAAAACATCAAAAATTAAAAAAATGGAATTTTGGTCGAAAATCGATTTTCGAACGTGTTCGGATACCTTAAGATATATTTTTAGTTAGTAAGAGAAAGATTAACAAATCGTGTTCTATTAATATTCATACTATAACAGTAATATGCATCGAATATACACTTTTAGAATCTTGAATTGTCTTTTCACCGATACCAAAGCACTCCTGGAAGAAATCCGCTGCCACCGCGTGCTCTATTTAAAATGCCACATTATCTGCAACAAATAGGTTTCATCTGCGTCTCTTCATTTGTGATTTATCAGCTACCGAAGCATCGGTGGTTCAGTGGTAGAATGCTCGCCTGCCACGCGGGCGGCCCGGGTTCGATTCCCGGCCGATGCAATTGTGTTTTTTTCCCCTACGTCGTAGCAATTATTAATTGTGTTTATTTCTGAGTGAAGCAATAAAGTAATTAAAACTTTCTGACGAGATGAGCCGATATAATATTATCTTTTTATTTTCCTTATTATTAAATTGCCAATTCAAAAATTATAATGGTACATAAAACTGAATTGAATAAGACTAAACTGAACAGTTACCTTCGACTGCGCACCGAAGGCCCATTAGCTCAGTTGGTTAGAGCGTCGTGCTAATAACGCGAAGGTCGTGGGTTCGATCCCCCCATGGGCCAGCTAGTCCTTTTTTTTATTGTTGTCATTTCGTTTCATTTTTGCAGGTGACTAACTTCAATGAAATGTAGCTTTCGAGAAGTACTCAATTTTCAATCAGTTGTAAGGAGAGGGGGAGGATTTAATTTCTGTCTTTAAAATGAAGAGATAGAAATGAAAATGTAGTTTATTTCCGTTCTAAGTATTTATTTTAATATAACTTATCTAATTTCATAAAAATTTATACTCTATTCTTTTTTTATTATTATTCAGAGAACTAATGCATTCAAGTGATTTTTTTTTATTATTATTATTTTTTTTCACGGTATCTCACATACTAGATCGAACGGAATTTGTATGAAAAAAAGGCAATAAAAACATTAACATATTTTGAAAAAGTTGAATCATACAATGCCTAACACTTTTAAATTCTTATATAAATGTATTGCAATTAGAAAAATAATTATGCCATTATTTTTTTTTTGTTTTTTGGAAGTGGTATTTTCAATGAGGATAAGCTAAAAATATATAATAATCTCAAAGAGTGTTACATTTTACTTTTTATTTTTGATAATAATTCATAAATATGCAATGGTTTTCTTTATATCACGACTTTTTTGCGATGTTTTTTTAATTAGAATTCTTAATTAAAATCTTCTCGTCTGATGGAAAATTATAATTATAGTTATGAAATTGCAATCCATAAAAGTAAAGATTACATCATTACATTTAACATCACATCTTTTATTAAGAAATATTATGATTTCTCTGAAAAATGTAAAAAAGCTATAGATAAATAAATAAATTTATCGTCTTTTTCTTAGACATAATTTTAAAAAGATTATTTTTGATACATTTTTAAGCTTTAAATGCGTAAACTAGAAATAATAATATAATTAGTAAAATAATTGGTAACCAAACAGATAATTAGGACAAGAAGAAAATATTTATGCCATTGCTTCATGTGATCTTTCATTAAATAAAAAAATAAATCTAAGCGCATATGCAAACGTCATACATGGTATTTTAGATATCATGAAAGAAAGAAAAAAATTCAATTAATTTTGTTTCACTGAATGTCCTGTCGAAAATAAATAAATGAGTATCTATATAAATAAAAGTGAAGCTCATAAATGCATTGTACGCTATAGAAATTCAAAATATCGAATAGATTTCCTTCAAATCTTTCTCACAAATGCTATGAAGCATAAAGAATGTTTCCGTGATAGTTTCGCGCCAATTAAATAGTTATTTTATTCCATTAATTGAAACCTATGTTTTCCATATATGGAAAGGATTATTTTGTCTTAAGTATAGCCATTCTTGTTGATTGAGAATAATATTGATATTTTAAATCATTTTATTTATTTGTCTTCAACTTGCCTCTCCCAATGTTTAATTAAATTTCATATCATTGTTTAGAAATAAATTTTAAATTTGGAAAAAATTAACTTGCGGCGTTTTTTAAAAATCGTTTGGGAAAGTTTGTAATTTTTTTTTGCAACAAACGAGATTTAAAACTCCTTTGATGCAAATGATATTCTCATTTTAATTAAAAATAATCTTACAAATGCTAAGAGAATTTATAACTATTTAAGCAAAAGTGTTTTCCACAAACAATATTATAAATGTTTGTAAAAAAAAAAGGCGTTTACTTACGTGCTTATTGATATTCCGTCAAATTCATTCATCAAAAACATTTGACGTTTACACTACACAGCCCTCAGCAGCTGATTTGATGCCTTGTATTTTAAGTATGCATTTTTTCTAAATAAGCACTTCAAATTCTTCTTGTTTGTATTTGTTTTGAGATAAGTACTTCAAATACTGAAACAGAAGAAAGGTTTTAGCGAAAGTTTCGTGACAGTTAATTAAATAGTTAATTTTGTATTAATAAAAAACATGGAAATATTTCCATTTCGAGCAATGGCGGTTATACCATCTACTTAATAGCAGAATTGAAAGAAAAAATAATCAAAACAATATTTGCTTCGTCTCTTGTGCAAGCAAAAATAACACCGCAGCCGGCAGGATTCGAACCTGCGCGGGGAAACCCCAATGGATTTCAAGTCCATCGCCTTAACCACTCGGCCACGACTGCTACATCAGGTCTCCACGTAGCTTCCCAAAGAAATAAAGAATTTCTTTCAGTTTTTCGTTACAGATTTCTTTCAGATTTATAAAATGTTTCGTTGATGTTGATTTTCGTCCAAAATATTGAAATATATATTTGAAGAAAAGTTATTAGTTCGTTTTTAAATTTATATATTTTTATACTTCCTCATTTCATGAATAATATGTACTTTATTTGTGTTTCCCTTGTTTGAAATTGAGTTCATTTTATTTTCTGTAACAGGGATTTAAGTTTGAGATATTGTTCGCCATTTAATTTCAATTCTAAAAGATAAGATATTTCGGTTTTTATTTTTTATCGAAAGCAGTGTCCCGTTAAGAAAATCTGCGATTTCAAAATATCTGTATATTTCACCTGTTTAAATTTTACAAACTTCAAGTTATTTCTAGGAATTGTCTTGCCTAAAATCGACACTGAGGGACGGAGGACGAGATGTTTCTTTTAACCAGTGCGGTAAAGAGGGAAAATAGTACCCGGGACATAATATGAATTTTTCGTCCTATAGTTATTATCAGTGGCATAGCAATTGTAAATGGTTCCCGGAGTATAGTGTAAGGTTTTTCGCACTCTCATTTTATTTATCTGTAAAAATTGCCATAAAAACACTAAAGTTTTGTCTCCAAGGCAGGGGTGGCGCTAAAGGGGGGACCCGGGGCAAAGGCCCCCGTCGGGGAAGCTGTGCCCCCCCCCCTCATCGGGGAAAAATTTTGTATCCCGTCGGGGAAAATATTTGTGCGGGGATATTACGTTACGATTGATAGGGATACGGGGATATAAATATTTGTACGGGGATTATTATTTATCAACTGCAGTTGATAAATAATAATCTGGAGAAAATTTGAGACCGATTTTATTTCACTCGTCCCCCCCCCCACACACACAGACAGCAAGTCGTGCCCCATGTCGGGGAGACTAAACCCCTGTCCCCCCAAGCAAACTTCAGCGCTAATTCTTCTCCAAGGCTCCCTTTAAGCATGGACGGGGCATCTATAGGCACCCCCTTTAATAACATTTAAGAAAGTGAAAGATTGTGTTATTGAAAACAAGAAAGAAGTTCCAGCTGAACCAAATCTTTACTTTTTTTTTCAAAGAGAATAAGTACATTAAAAAAATATCGTATCTTCAAATAACTATAGGTTTTGGTACCAGGGGTGGCGTCAAAGGGGGGACCAGTTCCCTCCGTCGGGGAAAATTTTTGTATTGGGTATTGATAAATAATAATCTGGTGAAACCTTGAGACTAATTTCATTACACTCGTCGCCCGTACAGCAGGTCATGCCCCCCTGTCGGGCAAATCGCCTTCCCCCTTCGGACAAACTCTAGCGCCATTCCTGTTTGTTACGGAAAAGCTGAATTCGAAGGTTAACCTTGGGAGTTGGGAGGGGGAACCTCTTCCATGTAAACGTATCTAGGTTTATTTTTAAAAGTATAGCATGCAATAAACGAGCATAATGGTAAAGCTACTTTTTCTCTCACCATGTGGCATCTCTCCTGTACGACCATTTTCCCTGCTTCGGCCGATATCTTGCTTATATTGATTACACTGAAAACTAATCCAAGGTGAATGCCAGTAATTCGGCATTTAACACGCAATTTATTTCTTTTCAAAACTAAGTAAAACTTGCCCCAGTAAATTCTTGTTCGAGCATTGGAGGATTAGAAAAAAAAGACTAACCTTACACTGTTGTTTTTCGCCCTCCCCCTCAAAAAAATAAGGTTATTGTAGATTTACGGAACGGAATTTACGCTACGAAGCGCCCGTTGCACCTCCACATCTAATTTATAAGAGTGCTCTTAATTAAAATAAAAATTTAAGAATTCGAATTCAGGATTTTAAATCAAATGAAATAGGGATGGGGAAGCTATACCCGCTGCTGGAGCTGGGGCGCTGGGGGAGAGCAAAAATGCATGGGAAAAATTAGGGACAAAAATGCGCGAAAGCTAGATTGATGAAATTTGGAAAAAGGGGGATTTCCGTATCCAGATCCTTGTAGATTTACCTGATACGAAGTCTTCTTCAAAGATACATATTTTGTAGTTTAACTGTTTTATATATAATTTCATAATTCTTACGGACTGCTCAATGCCCTGTTGGTTGGAAGTTTGCGATAAAGATGAGAGATGCCTTTCACTTCTTTAGAAAACATCGAAGAGTTTTTAAAAATTTATTTCTTTTTCCTGTTTAAAATAGAGGACATCTATTCTGTTTGAACATAAATATAACAATAGTAATAATAAAAAAAGGAATAGCTGGCCCATGGGGGGATCGAACTCACGACCTTCGCGTTATTAGCACGACGCTCTAACCAACTGAGCTAATGGGCCTTCGGTATCTGGGCGAAAGCAGCTGTTCAGTGTAGTGATGTTGTATGCCATTATGATTTTTAAATTTTTTTTTTTTTTTTGACATTTTAATACTTAGGAAAATATAAATATATATACTATTGAACTATTATAAATCAGATTACATTATTCTATTACTATACTCAGAAAAAAAATACTAATCGCATTATAACAAAAGTAATACACTGCATCGGCCGGGAATCGAACCCGGGCCGCCCGCGTGGCAGGCGAGCATTCTACCACTGAACCACCGATGCTACGGAAGGGGATAACAAACAGGTGAAGGGACGCAGAAGAAAACATTTCAGATAAACTATAATTTTAGGTCATTTTACCAGAGCACGAGTTCGCAGTGGCTGCAATGTGCGGATGATTCGGTTTCTTCGGCCAGTGCTTTGAAACCTGCATAAATACATGCAGGGCCCGAGTAGGCCTTCGGGGAGCCCCTTTACCCTCCCTAGCTTCGAAAGCCGAATATTTTTTTTATTGATTTTCATTATATCTCGACACAAGCAGTTTTTAAGTAGCAAATATTAAGACAAAGTGAAATAACAAAACATTTAATTGCGGGTCACCTTCGAGGGAGACGGTTTCAATATCTCGCAATTAAAAAAAAATGTAAAATTTAAACGTAATTTAAAAGAAAAAAAATGAGAAAAATTACAATTTTTTTTTTTTTTTTAAGCAATCTAAATAGCCTAATACAAATTTTGCCACGACTGTTGAGCAGAAGGCCAACTGCAAAACAAACTGGAGCTTCTGAAAACGAATTTAAAAACATGACAAAAAATCCTAAGAATAATGTTCTCAAATTTAAGCGATACTTGATTTTAATTTGAACAAGTTCGAGTACACCGCTGCTTAGGGTGGGGTTAAGGAATCAATTAGTTGCATTTAAAAGAAATGCAGGGTTTTATTTATATATAAGTTCTTATTCCAAAGATTATTAAAAATTGAAGCAGCTTCACCAAAGTGTGGGAAAAACTAAAGGATAGAATCTTATGTACAGCCTGAAACTATTCAAGCTGAGACAAAATAACAAATAGTATTGTTTAGCAACGGATTCGGAAACACTCCACGCTTTTGCGCTTGCGACGGGCAGAGTTATTTCCATCAAAATAGGGGGAAAGTGAAGAATGGAAGGGAGATATTTACATTTTACTGAGCGTGATCTAACAAAGAACTCCTGAAATGCTCTCATATGACTTATTGCCTGACACCCCTTTCCGGTGTAAAATCGTTCAAAAGTGGTAGTCTCGGAATCCGTTGCTGAACAGTATTATCTTACAGACATTTGATGACCAAACGAGTCCCCTCTATGAAAGCGGAAGCTTATTATTTCAAAGGAAGGTCCTTCCCATAGATCTGTGTCTCAGGGGGTGGGAGATAAGGGAAGATAATTTAAAATCGATTATCGACACAGAGTTTGTCTTAGTTTCCCACGGTATGCTGGATTCATACTGATTGGATATCGCTTTTTTAGAAGTTCGCGACAAATAATTAGCAAAAAAGGGTCATTCTTATTTTCAATCTGCAAAGAGCGAAGAACGGATATTTTTTTTATTTTTTTTTTATTTTGGCGTAGTGAAAAAGCACTCCAGCAGCTTTGAAAGACGTAAGTTCACTATATTATTTTAATATCTTTACATTCTCTTCCAGTACTGAATATTTACATAATCTGTATGTTGAAAACACGATAGTAGTTTATTTTAAATTTTATTTCACAAAAACCAGACACAGCTGTTCTGCCAAACACATAAAAAACAAGCAAAAAGAAGGTTACTATCATTATCATAATAATAATTTATTCTGAGAATGATATGATGCCCTTTCCCAATCATGAAGTTCTTTCGATTATGATGCCGATTAGGGATATATTTTCATTTATTTGAATAATAAAAATACAAAACGAATATTTTGAAAAATATTTCCGATTTTAAATTTTAGACAAATTTACTTCAATTTTTGTGTTCTATTTTAAATTAAAATGTCGAGCTCAAGCTATCGACTCGATAAAGTGCGGAATGATGTTTTTGCTATGACCTTCCACATGTTTCCATGATTTCCCCATTTCAACGAGCTGATTTGCAAATCAGATTGTGCCCGTCCCTTTTTTGCAAATACGTTAAAATCTGAAAAAATGAAATTATTATACCATTATTAAGTTAAACAACATTATTTTTTTTAAATTTATAAACGTATTTGAAATTCCTTATGGCGATTTTTGTTAACTTTAGTTTCACACTGCTTGGAAAGTGAGCGAATCAAAATTTATAAAATTGCACTTTTATAATTGTGTTAGAAACTTTGTTGCAAGCAAAAAATTAATGTTTATAACTTTTTCAATATTATTCATATGTGTGTGGGTTTTCTTTCGATGACTTAAGAGATTTGTAGATATTTCATAATATTTTTTTCAAGTATGAGATAAATGGAATGTATTTTTTTATTTATATATTCTTAATGGATCAAGGTTTCACATAAACAACTGTTTGAATTTCTTATTTGAGTCCTATTTAAGTGACTTAAGTTAGAAGCATAAAATTTTCTGAGAAAGTTTAGCAAAAATTTCTTTAAAAACCTCTGAATTGTTTTTATAAAATTTGTTTTTTTATCTATTTTTACTTTCTTGTATACGAAGTATTGTAATCGCCAAAAAATTCGAACTCGAGATTTTGACGAATCTCCACGTTTTAGACCTACCAGAGTCCGAAAAACACAATTTTGGAATTATGTCTGGCTGTCTGTGAACACGATAACTCGAAAACTATTACAGCTACGGGGATGAAATTTGGTATGTGATATTGACACATAATTTGTAGGTTTCAATCAAATTTTGGACAAAATCTGTCCACGGGAAGTCTGTCTGTATGGCCGCGTTAATGTGAACGCGATAACTGACAAACTTGAATAGCTAGATAGATGAAATTTGGAGTTTAATCATCAGGAATGTAGGTAAGTATCAAATTTTGGGCCAAATATGTCAAAGGGTTGACTGTCTATCGGTCTGCATAATCGCATAGTTCTAAACATTTTAACTCGTAAACCCTACGGCTTTGATAAATAAAAATTGGTATGAGGCTTGTTAACATCAATTGAGATCCGTGCCCAATTTTCGTTTCAATCGGTAAAAAAAAAGTTGTTCAAATCGCCTATTTGTCTTTTCTCATCACACAATGACGCGAGGCCGTTATATCGTAATTTCGCGATTCACTTGCACTAATCCTTTCCTCCAAGCTTCCGATTCCCAAGCTTTTTTTCTCCACTGAGTTAGGGACGCTTGTTCGTTTTAATGCCTTTCAGCTTATTTTTTCTCCACATGTGTTAGCAATATATGAGAAAGTTTAGGGGAGACCACTCCCGCTGGTTTTTTCTTATATCATTTAGATTGATAATGATATTCGTTTATGTGAAATGTAGAGGCAATCGAGGAAGATTGCAGTCGTTCAAGTACAAAGCAGTTTATTGCATTGCAAAAATAGCATTTGCACAGTTTATTGCATTGCATAATTAAATTAGTTATAGAGTACTCAATAATAGATACAAATTTTAAAAGATTAGGGAAATGTTAAAGCCATGGTCAGGACTAAAGAATTACGCCTAAAAAGGCGCGACTTGCTTAGTGAGTTACATGATTGAAAAAGAGACCGTCACACAGACGCGGCGAGTTTTTATATTTCCGAAAAGGGAAAAGTCCCGAAGTTTAGGCTTTAGAAACAGTGCGACCCCTTCGAGTCTCAGTTAAAGTAGAAGTACCTTTATCATAGGATTGAAGCGAAAGTAATTCGCTTATAATTAAAAATTAGGTGACTTTAGAAAGAATCAATTTAGATGTTGAGATGAAAAAGTTAATCATTACATGTATAAATAGTGACCATTTGATCATTGTAAAGTTATTTGTGGCGTGTAAATCATATCAACTCAAAAATATTTTATCTATTATTTTTAGGTTTGTTTACACCTTTAATGTTTGCAAGCCTATACATAAAGTTTCCGAAAATAATTCTCACATTACAAAAGAAAAATAGGGAGGGGGCGCAATTTTGTATTTGCCCTGGGCGCCATTGTATGTAGGTACGCCACTGGAAAACACTAGATTAAATTACCTGGAAAATTATGCAATAAAAAGATCACGTGGTGTTGGTCGCCCCAAAAGTTATCGGGCTCTTAGGCAGTTGACTACTTTGCCTAATTGATAATCCGGACCTGAATAAATGTCTTTACTGTACATTGATGACTAAGGTAAAAAGATATTAATATTAAATAAAAATAATATTATAAATAGAGCATATCAAATTATTATCTAATATTTATTAATTTTACAAATAATAATTTGACGATGAATGATTTTTTACGCCCCCCCCCCTTGGTACGGTCTCGGCGGCTTTGCAGCCGGAGGGTTCCAGGTTCGAAACCCGATTCGACTGAAGATCTGCCATGTATTGGGCCTGTTTCACGTTAAATCATACGTAGGGGGCCAAACGTCCTCCCGTTGCTGTGATGCGGAAGTTTGGAGATGGGGTACCAGCTCAGGTGTCGTCCTCGTCATCTGACCGAGGTTCAAAATTACAAGGTCCGTCCAAAATAGCTCTCGTGTTGCTTCAAAACGGGACGTTAATATAACTAAACCAAATTAAACCTTCATTAGCAGTGGGTTAGCTTGTGTAAATGTTGCCCCGGCATGGTATTTTTACGCCCCTTCATCGTATTTGACTTTAAAAAGGGACAAAAAAATGATGCTTTGTCACCATAGTCAGTGGCGTAGCGAAGGTAAGAGGCGCCTGGAAAATAATATCATTATTTTTTTTCCCCCGGCGTCTTAGAAGCGTAAATGCAGCTTACGCATTATTTCTACGCTACCTCGTCATATTTTACCCAAAAATTGCCACAGCCGACGGTATTTCATGGCCACAGGACGGGGTATTGGGAAAAGTTTTCAACTAGCAATAGTCACGCCTCCGGTAGAACCTCATTGGCTATGACACTGCCACTCCGCAAAGCTGAAATAATAATTTAATGAATGCTTACTAAAATGTACGTCAATTACATTTCAACACTATTTTTGATGCATTAATTTATTTTTGATAGCTTCAGTCAGTGGCGCAACTATAGGTTGGATAGGGCTGGAAAAATGCCTGGGCTACTCTCAGGAAGCTTCTAGGACACGGCTACTATCCTACCTCCCTTTTTTCTAGAGGCCCCCCAACCGGAGGCCTACACTGTCTAGCTACGCCACTGATTCCAGTGACTGCTGTTTGAAGAAACAATGTAGTCAACTGATATTTTAATGAAAGTTCCTTCAACTAGCAATAGTCACGCCTATTAGCATAAGTTTCTTCAACTGCGTGGAAGAAACTTATAGAGATTTAATTTTGCAATCTTCTTTCAGTATTTATAGGTGGGGTTTTTTTTGCCCTCTTTCAATTTCCTTGCATATTTTCCATGTGCATTGATTCAACTATATAATTTAAATCAGGTATTTTTGTATTTGTCGAATAAACCTTTAGATAAATAAAGCTAATTATAAAGATTTTTTTAAATAAACGAGCAAAACATTTTTGATACATAAAAAACATTTCTTAGTGAATCAGCAATTTTCAAAAACAAAATCAAGTTAATTAAATTAATTAGACCTGACGGAGCCTGACTTGTCTAGCCTAAACACATATTTGAATTTCGACACATCAATTATTTTTAAGATCAACTAAGTAATGTTAAACCATCGTTCTACTACAATATACTTCAAGAAATCAACGAAGTTTTTATTTATTTATTTTTTTTTTTTATCTTTTTGTGATGAATGAGAGCATCATATTAGAGGCCATCACAAAATCAAAGACCAGCTCTGTCGAAAAATATTGTGCAGAAATCTATTTTCAAGAACAATGGTTTTCGTTTTTTAGTTTTATGCTACCCATTAAAAATCTAGACAGTTGCCCTTTTTTTACGGCTTGAAATTTATGTCCATTCCATACTACGCATAAAATGTCAATGCCCCACGGCTTCATATCCAAAAAACAAGTTATGTATATACTACAAAAAAAAAAGATATAATCAAAAAAAGGATGGTTAACTCGTTGAAACCTGACGACCTTCTTGAAGATACAATTTATATTAATAAACCAAGACCTCTATCATTAAATGGTAGATGAAACCAGCTAAAAAAATTTGAAATATGCTACAAAATTGCAGTTGAGTGGGCAACCGTCACATCGGCTCCAAGATAAAGACTGCATCATTCTTCCTGTCAGTCCAACGGCATTGTGTTGTGTACCTGCCAAACAACTAGGCACGAGGCTCAAAAAACCCGAAGCATTATCAAGAGTAGCCCCTAAAAGGGCCTCATCGCTGCGAGTCCACGCCTAAAAACAATACCCATGCCTCCCTCCACCCCTTGTTCTAGACTTTCCAAAATCCCGACCATAATGCATCGAAGTCATAAAAAGGTGGTAGTCAACTTCGAGAGAAAAAAAAATGTTTAAATTGACTTTCAAGGGCAGATATTTGCACTATGGCCTTGATCTTAGGGCATGATATTTTTTATAAGGCTCTTATTTTGTTTCGCGTTTTATACTAGTTGGTCACGAAATTTTTATTCATTGAGCATGGTATAATACAAAAGCTTATGTTGTGTGCGGAGGATTAACTTCTTTTTTTCGGTGTGTGAAGAGGAATTAGGGGCCAGGCGTCACTCGGTAGATTAGAAGAATACCTTCATAACTCATTTTTGATATCATCTCGTTCGGTATTTTTACTGCCGATATCGTTATTCTATCTCAACTGATGAAGCGGGGAGAAGGGTGGGGAGGGAAGTACATCCTTTTCTTTTCTGAACTTTATTTCTTCTCTCTCTTTTCTTTCTTAAATCAATCACCGACTCGTGTGTCATAAAACAATTTAGAGATGTCCCGGACAGGAGGAAGATTTTTTTTTCTTTTTCTTTCATGAGTATGGGAAATGCCTATCAATTTTTTAATGATCTAGATGAAAGGATTCTGAAATCATTAAAATTCGAAATACATATGGAAAAGTTTATATGAAAAAGAGTAGTGAAATGTTTGGTTTTAAATTACTCACTAAAGTATTTCAGTCATGGCTCTAATTCCACTTGGACTAGCACATGTAGCGGAGTCCACGAGTAAGAGACTCATACAGGATTTCTGTATGGGGAAGACCTCTCTATGGAGAATATGGCAGGAATTTCAGTCTCTATGGTTAAAGACACTGACAGAGTCCCCCAGCCCCAACCACTGGACCGATTTCGACATTTTTTAAATTTCATATGAAAGATCGTGACCCTAGATAAATAATAAATGGTCGTCTAACCCAGTGGTGCGCAAACCATGGGTCGCGACCCCTCTGGGGATCGTGAGAAAAATTTTGTGGGTCGCTAAATTCAAAGAAATTTATTTGACAAAAAAAATATAAGGCTTTTCTTCAAAAAACATGGTCATGACCTCTCTGAGGGTGGCGAAAAAAGTTTACACAAAGTGAGGGGGTCGGAAATGAAAACAGTTTGCGGACCACTGGTCTAACCCACCCTCCATTGTAGAAAGAAATGACAAAAACGCTACTTCACTCTACATTCTCTACGGGGAAAACACTTTGACCCCCCCCTCCCCCAGCCTGAACTGATTTCGTCAATTTTTTTTTCTCGTAGCAGGCGTAGCTAAACACTCAGAATACCCTACATTAATTGTGCAAGTTTAAAAATTTTTATTTTATACTTTTGAGTTTATAATTTTGTCCAGGTGTCGACTCACGAATCAACACATTGCTGAAAGAGTCTTTATGAGCAGATTAGATGATAAATATTGGCCAATGAATTAATTTCTTGCGAAAACAATGTTAATAAAATTTTTTGTCTTTAATACTTACTTATTGCAATAATTACTCATTTATTATTATTACATATAGTATTAATTACTTATTTAAAATCATTACTTATTACATTAATTAATTATTGTATTAATACTTACTTATTGTATATTATTATTAATAAAAAATGTTGTCCACAAACGTTGCTTTAAAAAAAAACTGAAAAATGATTTTTTCTAAAACCGGTTATTTTGAGCGGTTTTAACCGTGAGGTTAAACCGGAGGTGTAAAAACCCGGTTTAACCGAAAACCGGTTTTTTTTTTTGGAATAACCGCCATCCCTAGAATCTATGCGCCAAGCCAATGGTGGCTCATTTCAATTATTTTAATCGAACGCTATTGAAGTTTGATGAAATCCACTAGTAGTATAATTAGGCTTGCCAGATTTCTGAAATGTTCAACCGGGACACCGGAATGCCCCCAGCGTCACGGATATTCAAGGGTACACCCCCTTGGACGGGTTTTTAGAGTGTTTTAGAGGGTAGTTTATTCTCAATGTTATGAATAAATAGTTACTGATTAGGAACCTAAACCAAGGGTAATAATAAATGACACAAACGTATAAATTTAAGCATTTTATTTCTTACATGTTAATATTAATAAGTTACTTAAGTAAGAAGAAACACTTTGAATGAGGTGCCCAATATTGGACTCGCCCGGAGAGCCTCTCGCATCGCGCATGGTCACGATTGACGGAACAAGACGATACGATGACAATATTATTTATTAGCAGACCATCACGCTTCTATAGTTTGCACTTTTCATACAGCACAGTGAAATAAATGACAAAGTAATTGTCCTAAATAATCCTTCACAGTTAATTATTTTTAGACTTTTTTGGTCATCTATAATCAAATTTAATTTTTACCGGGACGTGGAGTAAACCGGCCGGGACACCGGGATTTTGTCTGAAAACCGGGACTGTCCCGGTCAAACTGGGACGTCTGGCAAGCTTAAGTATAATGAGGATGAATGACACCCCGGACATGGTTGTGGCAACTTGGACCACCACAGTAATCTCTAGAAAGGGAATTTTGAATGCGTATGTTCCCTATCCGATATGGGGAATTCAATCAGTGTGA
Source organism: Araneus ventricosus (assembly GCA_013235015.1). NCBI lineage: Eukaryota > Metazoa > Arthropoda > Arachnida > Araneae > Araneidae > Araneus > Araneus ventricosus. The sequence goes on from BGPR01012313.1 coordinate 34,008, forward strand.
ATAGAAACCTGGACGAGCGAGGTCCGAAACCTGGAATCGGCGAATTGGCCGATTTAAAGTGTTATTCTTTTCTAAATGTTGTGTTTGTGTGATGTTCGTAATCGTCAATGTGTTTATGTCGTGTTCGGTATTTTCAAATAAATAATTAAAAAAAGGAAAAGGGATTGTTCATTTGAACGCAATAAAAGGAACACACAAAATGAACCGGACATTGTGCCTTTAGAGTCGCAATGGCATTCCTGTTTCACTCTTTCCAGTCATATTTGCCTTTAAAAAGTGAAAAGAACGGACTCCTGATGCATTGTCGAGACTGGTACTCTGCGCATCTGTATGACGCTTGAAGGCATGGACTTTTATTGTTTTCTTTTCTGACCTGGCAAAATATTAAATTCCCGAAAAGTACGTTATCCTCATTAAAATATATTTATGCAATTGGAATAGTTTTGGGGAAATTTCGTAAAACATTGTTATTTCTCAAAGGATGAAATGTTGATCTGTAGGATGCGCCCTCAATAAACAAGTCATTATTCATACGCTTGCTTTCATATCAAGCTTGTTTTTATTAGCTACAAATGGCTACAAAATATTGCTTTTCCCATGAAGAAACAAAAATTTACAAACTTTCTGACTCGTTATAATTGGGGAAAGCAAATACACTGAAGAAATCATGAGCTAAAATCGCAAGAATGCGAAGCAAAGATACATGCGGCTAAGTCGCGTATATGTTACTGGCAATTCATAAAACGCGGGTTTGCTATAGAATACCTAGGCATTTTATAGAATGCAAACAGGCATTTTTAGGCAAAGTATGAAATATGAGAATTATTATAAACTTTCCGTAGGCATTTCATATAATACCTAGGCATTCTATAGAATGGCAAATGCTATTTAAGCAAAAAATGAAAATGTCACGATAAGGCTATTATGCAAAAGACTTGCATTCCTCAAAAATACAAACGTTATTTTGAAAAAATAATGAAAGTGTCATTAAAAAATTTTTATTCAAAATACGTAAAGAAAAATGAAAGGTGTACGAAACAAAATTTGTGCTTTCCTTATTAAAGAAAACAAGATGAAATATAAAACTACTTCTTGTATCACGAAAAGAAATAATTTTATTCTGAATTACTCTTAATTTCTTTTCTTATAAAATCGATTCGGAGATGTATTTCATGCTATGCCGATTTGACATAGGGCATTCTATAGAATTCCTAGGAAATATGTGAAATGTTAATCGTTTCATACATTTCCAGCCAGTTTTCGGCAATCTATAAAATGCCTAAGTATTCTATAGAATGCTGACTTTCATACATCGATGGTAACATACATACTATCTAGACTTACAATTTCTTTTTAAAAAAATATTTTTAAAATATTGCCTTATTTTGAGTATCAAAACATGTCACAGCGGGGGGAGAAATGTTAAAGAAACAAAGGAATTGCTAATTCTCATTTCCATAGCAATAATCAGTAAACATATTCAAATAAAATTGAATCAGAAAACATATTCGAATAAAATTGAATCAGAAAACATATTCAAATAAAATTGAATCAGAAAACATATTCAAAATAAAATTGAATCAGAAAACATGTTTAAATAAAGTTGAATCAGAAAACA
>BGPR01012314.1:20133-45431 GCA_013235015.1 Araneus ventricosus
AAGAATGCATTCTTCCATGTTGATGTAAACAAAGATAGTAGAAAATATACCTCTTTCGTCACCCATGAAGGACAATATCAATTCCTTAAAGTCCCTTTTAGATTATGCAATGCTCCAGCCGTGTTTCAAAGGTACATTAACACCATTTTTCGACCTTTAATTAATGATGGTATTGTTCTCCCGTACTTGGATGACATCATCATTTTATCCTCCTCATTTGAAGAAGGAATTGAAAGAGTCGAACGTGTTCTAAGCATTGCTAGTGAATATGGACTAGAGATCAAGTTTAACAAATCTCATTTTTTGAAGAAGCGCATTGAATTCTGGGGCCATGTCGTTGAAGACGGTAAAATCTTCCCATATACTCTAAAAACTAAAGCTGTCCTTAATTTTCCGGAACCAGCTAATCTAAAACAAATTCATAGTTTCTTAGGACTCACCGGATATTTTCGAAAGTTTATCCCAAAATACTCCACTATTGCTAGACCATTAAGTGATCTCTTGAAGAAAGACCGAGAGTTTAAATTTGGCGAAGAGGAAAGAATCTCATTTAACCAGTTAAATTTAATGTTAGCTGAAAACTTGTATTAAGAATTTATAACCCTAATTACGAAACTGAATTGCACACTGACGCTAGCTTAGAGGGATACGGAGCTATATTTTAATGCAGAAATCCCCTGATGATAAAAACTTCCATCCCACCTATTTCATGAGTAAGAAAACAACAGACGCCGAGAAGAAATATTCTAGTTATGAACTTGAGGCTCTTGCTGTGATAGAGGCAGAAAAGAAATTTCGTGTTTACCTATTAGGAATTCCTTTCAAAATTGTAACAGACTGTTCCGCGCTCCAAAAAGCTATGCAAAAAAAGACTTGGTTACTCGCGTTGCACGTTGGGCTTTATTGCTGGAAGAATTCGATTACGTCATTGAGCATCGTTCTGGTACACGGATGACTCATGTTGATGCCCTAAGTAGATTTCCCATAGACATATTTTGAATCTCATTTGATAACATCTTACCGAGATTAAAATCAGCTCAAGATAGTGACAATGAAGTAAAAGCAACAAAAGAATTATTAAGAATTTCTGCTTACGAAAACTATTGCGATCGAAACGGAATTTTGTATAAATTTGTTGAGGGTAAAGAATTAGTAGTTGTGCCTGACAGTATGCAAACCGAAATTATAAGAAAAGCACATGAAAGAGGTCATACTGGAGTTAAATACACCGAGAAACTCCTTCACGATTATTATTACATCCCCAAACTTAGACAAAAAGTAGAGATCATATCCAACCGCGTCTATTGTATCCTGATAAATCAGAAAAGAGGAAAGAAGGAGGGTCTTCTGCACCCGTTACAAAAAGAAGACACGCCGTTGCACACGTATCACATCGATCATCTTGGACCTTTGGAGAGTACAAATAAAAATTATAAATATGTTTTGGCAATCATCGACGCATTTACTAAATTTGTATGGATTTATCCTACAAAAAGCACAACATCAGCTGAAGTGATAGCAAAGTTGGAAATTCAAAAAGCTGTGTTTGGAAGCCCTTTCCAAATAATCTCTGATAGAGGTACAGCTTTTACCTCTGGTGATTTTGCCGATTATTGTGGCAAAGAAAAAATAAAACATCATGCAATTACGACTGGCCTGCCAAGAGCCAATGGACAGATTGAACGTATCAACCAGACCATCATATCAGTTCTTTCAAAATTATCCTTGGAAAATCTAAACAAGTGGTATAAGTTCACAAATCAACTACAGCAAACAATAAATTCCACCTATCAACGAAGTTGGCTAGTCAATCTTTAATAATGACATGAATATTAGGAATTTATTTTTTGGGTCTTCAGGGATTTGAATATTATATAGCGGAATTTAGAATTTCAGATTCGGTGTTTGGGTCTGTTTTTTTTATAGCTACACCACACCTTCCGAATTGCTTTTTGGTACTAACATGAATACTGGAGGCTTAGATAAGCTCAAAGAAATGGTCGAAGCTGAATTCCAAGCCAATTTTCAGGCTCAAAGAGAAGAACTAAGAAAGCATGCGAAGCAGCAAATCTTCAAGATTCAAGAAGAAAACCGGAAAACGTACAATTTAAGAAGACGAGAACCAAAACCCTACAGAGTTGGAGATCTTGTTACCATCAAAAGAACTCAGTTTGGACCACACCTGAAACTTAAGCCGAAGTATTTTGGACCCTACAGTATCACTAGATCAAAAGAAGGAAATACCTACGACGTTATCAACGAGGGAAACCACGAAGGACCCAATTTTACGACAACATGTGCTGAATACTTGAAACCCTGGAACACGATGTCGGAACTCTAACATCATGAACTTTTTTCTTTCAGAACTTTGTAATCTTCGATTTCTGCTGTGTTTCTTTTTCTCTCTGTTTTGTTTGTATAATTGCAGTGTCGTCTGGAGGACCAGCCGAATCCAGGAAGGCCGAGATTGTGGTGCCAGACTGACGGCAGCCCCCGTTATTCCCGCCGTGCCTCTAGCGGATTTAAGCAGAACTGGTTAGTTGACGATCTGACATCCAGACGAGATGTTAAAAATAACGCCTGCTCCAAAAGACACTTCTAAAGACGAGAAGATGCAGGATTATGCAACTACGATTATTTCTTTGTGTTCTTGTGTTTATCATCTGTACATGTCTAAACATTTCATTTTATTGTTCATCTAACTGTCATTTGAATTCATCATTAAATCTTTTCATTGAAAGAAGCAGTGTTTTGTTGGCCATCCCTGACACCCACATACATATTTTTATTTTAATTTTAGCTATAAAGGTTTACCAGATCATGGATCTCAAAATTTGACGCCAAATTGTATTTTCATCCTTTTTCAGTTTTTCTTTAATATAAAACATTTAATGACAAAAATTTACATTTCCAATTACATGTAATCACCAGATTAAAGAACGTTAAATTTCCTATAAACGCGTGCTTTTGTTTTTCATTTAGCTTTAATAATTTCCGAGAGAATGCATTTCAAAATTGCTACCATCGTGGATGTTGTCCCCCTTTTTTTCAGTTTTTCTTAAATATATTAGAAACTTTCGAAGCTTGAAAAACGTAAATTCATGTATAAGTTGGGAATTTAGAAATAATTACAATAATAGAATTTTTTAAATCACGCTTTTATCTGTGAACAAAAATTTAGAAAAAAAAATAATAAAAAAATATGTAGTTCAAAGGAAAAAAACACAAAAGTGTGGGACGCCGAAAACATTTCAATAAATGAAATTAATTCGCAAACAAATATCAAAAGAAACAAGGATAATAAATATTCATTAGAATTTTAATCTATTATGAATGTGATTACAATTTATATTTAATTTTGATTTTTTATATCATCTTTCTTCGCTTTTACGATATTTGCTTCGACCTCCAAATTTTTGATAGAAGAATATTTTCTACATTTCAGTGCAGTAATAAAATCATGCAATTATAAAACTTTTATAAATTTTTATTATACTGAATTTGTTAACGATACAGATTTCGAAAAACGATTAAATGATAGTAAACGGTTTTCTTGGTGATGCAATGTTCATGATGCTTAAAATAGTTACAATGAAAAATAATGCTTTTATATTCTTGATTCTTCACAACGGGAAATTGTTTTCTTACATTTGTAGAACACACAAATCATGATTGATAATTATAATCAAAACTCAAATTGATAACTTCAACATCTTGATAAATTTCGTTAAATTAACAGAGGCGGCGCCAGAAATTTTCCGACGGGGGGGGGGCCAGCAAAGTTTTACTAATTTAGGGGTAACTTCAAAATAACAGATAATAATTAATTTTATATTTAATTAAAGGTAATTAAGTTGATTATAATAATTAATTATTTGGAATAAGTAGCTAAATGTCGGTGCAGCAAGAATTGTCTGACTGAACGACAAGCAATAATAGAAAATGAAGAATTATGAACATAAATCTCAGTAAATGAAATGTACCGCACTGATATTGAAAAAAATTTGCAGATTATTATCTAAATTTCATAACAAAATAAAATAATAGCCAAGAAAAGTCAAAGTAATTATTAACAAATTTTAAACATATGCAATATCTTCATATCTCTAATAATAATAAAGGAGAATGTGTGTGTTTGAGTGTGCATTGGTTCTCTACAGGGCAGACCGCTGGACCTAGAGCTACGAAATTTGGCACAAACCTACTTCGGAGGGTGGGAATGTGCACCTCGGAACCCTTTCATGTTTTTATTTAGAATTTTAATTAATTAAAAATTAAGCGAAATGTTGGCGTTTACTATTCATAACTTCCAAAAATATTACAACACGAAAATACTTTTTACACCATCTGAAAGTTCAAAAATTACCTTTTCAATGATATTTTATATGAAAGTTCACGACCCTAGATACATCATCAATGGTTACTTCTCCATCTCAATTCTTCATTTTCGAGAAAAATCGCAAAAACACTACTTCATTGTACATTCTCTAGGAGAGGAAACCTTGACTGTGTTCCCAGTCTCAACAACTGGACCGATTTTACCAATTCATCTCACTTTGCAAGCATAGATAACAAATCAGAATGCTCCACGTTTATTGTGCAAATTTAAAATAGTATTTTTGATCAGTAACAGCCAACATCTGTACTTTTTATTGTTGCAATCTGATTCCGATTTTTAGAATACCAGACAAATTCTTCAGTCACGAAAAGGCGAGTAAAGTAATTTTACAGTTATTAATACATAGAAGCATCATGATACGCTTTCATATACAAATAAACAAGTTTAATATCATAACAAAGGTGCATTGAATCACCCGTATGTCACTTTTGAATCGGATTAGAACATATTCCAAATAATGAGTTAAAATTTAATTAACAGACGTTGTGCTTCGAGGTACGTGGGATTCAAAAACAATTCAAATGTCACACGAAATATTATTTAAAATAATACAACGCCTTCCAGAAACAGATGGTGCCCTGTACTGTTCGTTTGAAAAACACGACGCTAACAATTTCGGTCGATTTTACTACAGAAAGAAGTGACAGGCAATGAGTGAAATTAGGGCTTTTCTGCAGTTATTTTGTTAGGTCGTGACTTTCGTCGGAATAGGTGAAACTTTTCGGCGGGTCTTTTTGTAGCAGTCTTAACGGCAAATCAATAAATAAAAATAAAATGTTAAGTATATTTTTTATGTAAGTTTATTAATAAGTTAATTATTTGCTTTGTAGGAACAGGCAATAAAATTTATGTATAATATGGGTGTGTGATATTGTACATTGACTGGTTTAAGATCGTAAATACAGCCTTTTACTATAGTATAATTATGGGAACAAAGTATGGAAATCCTTGGTAACTGTGGAAACAATACTGTTTTATAAATAAATTATAACATTAGATAAGATTCTAAAGACAGCTCTTTGATTTATATAGGTGGGCGGGGAAGCGGGGTCTACTATTCGCAAATCCCTAGGTAGAAACTAGAGAAAACTACGAAATTAGGGGATCACATATCGTCTAAAGTTTTAATAGAAGATCCATATTCTAAGAAATCATATAATGGAATGTGATTGGTATTTACACATCATCTTCCTCACGAAATACAGCCAATGTTAATGAATTTACATTTCTTTTCTTGTTCTAAATAATGTCTCGTCCAAACGAAAGTAGGTCTTTGGTTCTCGCGACGTCGTTCTTTGTAATAAATCTGTTATTCCTCTGGTAAATGCTGTGAACGAGAAGAGAAAGAAAGTTCTATATTTTAAGTGATTTTAAGGCTATTTATTAATAGGCTTTTGTAATGCGATTTTATAAATCTAGGAAAGTCATTATTTCGAGCGAATAAGCTGATAGCCAAGGGAGGCGAGTTAATTATGTTTCATAAAGTGTCTATACATTGATACGAAGTAACAAATCAAATTTAGATACAAGCAATTTCTTACATGGTCTTTTAGTATAGTAGTCATTAATTTTGTGCTTAGAAAAATGTACATCAGAGAAAGTAAATTAAATACTCTAAATTTCGAGAAGGTTTCATGTAGATTTAATAATGAACATTTTAGTTGATATTAAAATATAAACAAGCTTTTGTAAATATAATGAAATAATTACGATTTCGTTTTCATGTTCAACAAGTTGAATTACCCAGCGTTCGCTCCGGATAATTTGGTGTTAATTTCTTTTCTTAATTTAGTACAAATGAAATTAAAACCTTTTGCAGCATGAGCTGATCCTAAAACTTCTTTAGATTTCTCAGTTATATTTTTCGCTGTATAGTCGTTAGGCAGTGAGATCATTATTTAGTATATCCATTTGATTTTCGTCGTTATGGCAAGGATACCTGATATTACCTAGATTCCGGTTATTATAATAATTTTGAGTTTGATGAATTATATTTCAGAAATCAAATATAATAATACCATTCATAGCCCATATATCGCTAAATGCACCAAAGTAACATACTTGTATGAACTTCTAACGGAATTTTGCATCGATATCCTGTTTCTATAACGATCGCCGTAAACTAAACAATTTGAAGGCGGGCAGTCAGTATCGTGGCTAACAACATTCTCCATTTTATATAAAGTTTGGATTTTTTTCTATTTAAACTGGTGAACGAAAATTAGAGATGACTCAATCATTAAATTCTGTTGATTTGTCAAAACACGAAATATTAAAAAAAAAAAACGGAAAGCTAAATGGTCTAAGATTGGAGCAAAATCTTAAGTACTTATATTTTTGAGTAGTTAGCGTACAAAAAAAAGAAGAAAAAACGGCGTGTCAACTTTATTTTTATATATATATAAATAAAAACATAACATTGACATAAGAAAGCTTGCGATAATGGGATCGCTTACAGCCTCAGGATTTATTTGTTATGCAATACGGCAAATCGGATGCCTAAAATATGTTGATATTCGATAAAAGAACAAAGTTCACGTATTTTGTGAATTATCATTCGTCTGTATTGCAAACAGCAGATGTTAATAGGATGCAATAATTTTCAAAAATCTATTTTTTTATTTACAGCGATGTTTAATATATACTGCCGATGAACAACATTCGACTGATTATTGCGTCGTCATTTTTTTATTTCCACTGTGGAGCTATAACATATAAATGGTTTCATATTTATCTTTTTAACTATTTAATTTGTATAAGCCAATATATATGAATGCAAAAGATTTTCTCCTCTTCTAGGATTTTTATATTCACCATATGATTATTGCAGAAGATGTAATTGAAATAAATTAGTAGTACATTTTATTCACGGAGTGTTCAGATATTATCGGATAAACAATGTAAAATCAGAATCCTCGCTCTGAATACATAAAAGATGTTCAAAGAATCATACTTCTATTTCGCACAGTTTTCGAGAAAAATACAAATGAAAAGTATAACGTTTCATCTGATGCTAGAAAAAAATTTCTAATACAAATAGAAACAGTTATACTCTCATATCACATGATGTTCACGTAACTATCAGAGCATATCAGAAAATAAGGTTCCCTACTCTTTTATTTTTAAAATTTAAATATACGATGAAGAAAGCGTAGGTGCATATGAACTGTATTTTTCCACTTAATCTCTTTATTTTTTTATCCATTTACATTGAAACCAAGCATTGGAATCTGCAGAAATGGTTATAAGAATTCTATATTCCACCTCAAAACGGTGGGAACACATATCCTTACAACAGAAGTACTTCCTTTTTAATTGCCTTAACGAATGCACGGTTTTCAAATTCCAGTCCTTTCATACTTGTACCTTATACTTCTCCCCTCAGACTTCTTCCTAACAACTCGCATAGGTGAATGACGAATCACCTCATATCCAAAGAGCGCAGAATTTCGCCAGTGTTCCTAATTACACTGTCGTAAAATTTTACTTTTATTCTTTGTCGACTAGTGCAATCGAATTTGCTTCTGAGTTTGCAGTTACACTTGTTGTAAACTCTGGGCAGCGGCCTAATTTCACTGATAGTGTAGATCAATGCAGAACAGTGAACGAGATTCAGGCGTTATCTATATGAAATCAGAAAAAATGAGAGGAGTTAATACGGATAAGAAGAATTGCCTTTGAAATTAAAGCATGCATTCGATACAAAGCATTCGTAGCTTTCAGACGCCGAAATAAGCAATTATGTTGCAGATATTACTGACTAGCACACATGATGAACAGCAGATGTAAAGAATACCACTTTTTATATAATGTAATATTTTATATACAATTTTGAAAGCTATTCTCGATAATTGTAAAACAAAATGTGCCTGTCTTTTGTGCGGCGGATCGAGACTTTAATCTTGATCTGTTAAATAAGTAGAGTTAATTATTGATCTGATAGAATGAGAGATGTATGGTTTTCCCAGTGAAGGTATGGTTCTCGACTATCGTTAAAATCCCTTACATCACAAATTCCTTTCTGCATGCGTCGTCTTAAAGTATAGGGATGGGAAAGAGATGTCTGCAACAACATCCATTTTCTTGTTCGTCTCTGATGAAAATTCCTTAAAATTGCAATCAATACAGCCGTGTTTTATGTAATAAAAAGATTCATCCACTATGACCTAGGAACAATTGTTTGTTTAAATGTTTTTACTTAAAATGTGTTAAGGCTTTAATTTTAAGCATGGACTATGTTTAATAATGTTATTTAAATGATTGAAAGGCGTAAATGTATAAATCATTTGCTTCAAATATTGCTATGAGGAGTAGGCGAGGATTTAACCATGCACAATGATGTGCAATTTTTCTTCATCATTTATATCTGATTCTTTGTACCCTATGATTCATTGTTTTTTTCTATTACAGCACACAATGTATACTTCCATAGAACAGTAAAACACAGTTAATGCATCTTTCAAACTACTGACGTAAAAAGACATATAAATGAAAAGGCTTATTATCGAAAGTTTAATAAACAATTTTGATTATTAAAAAATTAATGTTACTAATACAAATTCAATCAAAAGTAATTAGTAGAACGTTATTTTAGGGTAGTACTAGTATATTACTACTTAGTACTAAAAATAATAATTAAATCTTAAAATTCATTCATTTATTACAAATAAAGTCGAAAAATCATGCCTTTATAGTATATCTTGCGTACTAGTTATATATATTTTTTATTTTGTACGGTTTATGCGCATGCAGGTAATCATCTAGTTAAAAAACAAATCTTTAATAGTCATCTGATGTTCTAATTGCCAGTAACTATTTGTTACAGCCTTATGAATCAAATTCAGCTCATTGAATGTTTTTCACTGTCTCGTATGCGAAGAATGAGAAATAAATTTTAAATTGGCAATAAAAAATCTTTATCAATATTTTAATGAATATGTAAATCCTCTATAAGTCCGAGAAACACACTTTTGGAATTGTGAAACACATTATGGTTTACCTCTCCATGAGAACACGATAACTCAACACCACATTGAGCTAGAGAGATGAAATTTGGTTTATGCATATTTTCATAATTAGAACTATAAATGCGTATCTAATTTTGGAAGTATGCACTTTCAAATCGAATGTCGTGAATTATTGGCTTCCTTTTATGGCATCCAGGGTTTCGTTTGGATAAGTATCCTTTTTCATAATGTCATTCTGTTTCCAGTAGTCGCCACAGAATCGTTTCGATCCATCTTTCTTTTCAACAAGCACAATAGGCGAAGCCCAAGGGCCTGACAATTCCTAAATTTTAAAAACGTTTATTGCCACTCTAGCTCGCTTAAATATGTATATTCCTTACTGAATCTGACATAAATAACCAAAGAAAATAAAAATGTAAATTATCTTTTCTTTAAACACAATCGGGAACTCATAAGTACATACAGAAATTACTTATATTTTCATTCAACCTGAGTTCCAAATCTCATGTTAAAATTTTTTAATATGACAATTATTTTATATATAGTTTGTTTAGTGAAAGAAATTAAGATTTAAGAAAAATTGTCTGAGTCCGTTGACGAATTATCTTCAGAACTTGATGGGAAGTTACAACATGGGTGTTAGTAGAACACACCAAATTTTATACATATAGTTCTTTAAGTTATCCTGTTCTCATAAAAAGAAAATTCAGTGTTTATTTGTATCGAGTACAAAATATTATAAAAAGTGAAATATATACGAAATAAAAGGTGGGCTTTAAATACAATTTGGCCTATTCAGAATATTTATGAAGCTGCAACTAGAGGCAATATTACATTTTTTCAACATACTATTGAAAGTATGTGAACGTCAATTCTACACTAAAAAAGTTAAATCTGTCTGAGGTAATTTCAATATGTATGTACGAAGAGAAAGTATTTAAAACACATTTATTCACAAAAAGTATCAGACGTTTCTACGAGTCATGCAATGCTTTTCAGCATGTTCATTGAAAAATGAGATTCATTTGAATGCAAAATATACTTTCAGCCGTTTTAACTGTAGGTGATGGCTCAGGAAAGTTTCCACGTATTAATATTATCTAAATTTATAACAGTTCCCCCATGCAGCACAACGTTTAAAGCATCACCATTTACCATCCATATTAGCAAAATTTGCATGCAGTTTGCATGCAGTCACTTCTATGTTCTCATCATGCAAAAGTTACATGATGAGAACATAGAAGTGACGAACATGAAACTTGACAATTCCTACGTTAGTAATTTGGTTCTGTTCAATTAAACCATTATTTTCAATGCTGCAATTCCAAAACATCTTACTCTTCCTCCAGAACCGAAACTTAATTGAATGCTACACTTTCGTTGCTTACTTTATTTATTTATTCTTGTTGTTTTTTTATTATTTTTTCTTATAACTTAAAGTATCTGATTTATAAAGCTCTATTAATGTACTGTCTCATGCTGAGTAGAGGTGCGGCACATGGAAACTCTATGTGGTATATAATATTTGTAATTTTGAACCAAACTTTCCTCTTTGAATAAAACGCGCTGCTCTAAATTGAAACACGACGTAATTCTATTATATGGAATTTAATGTGGCTGTAATCATTTCGGTTTAGAAGCCACAATTGCCGCTGAAACATTATTCCGAGCGAATAAGCTGGTCGCCAAAGGAGGGGAGTTAATTATGTCTTATAAAATGTCTATACATTGATACGAAGTAAAAAATCAAATGTAGTTATAAGGAATTTCTTACATGGTCTTTTAGTATGGTAGTTATTAATTTTGTGCTTGGAAAAATATACTTCAGAAAAAGTAAATAAATATTCTAAATTTCAAGAAGGTATCATGCATATTTAATGATGAACATTTTAGTTTATATTAAAATATAAACAAGCTTTTTTAAAAATAAAGAAATAATTACGATTAATTATGATTTCGTTTTCATGTTCAACAAGTTGTATTACCCAGCGTTTTCTCCGGAGAATTTGGTGTAAATTTCTTTTCTGAATTTAGTACAAATAAAACTGAAACGACTACTTTTACAGCATGAGCTGATCCTAAAACTGCTTTAGATTTCTCAGTTATATTTTTTTCACTGTATGGTCGTTAGGCAGTCAGATCATTATTTAGTATATTCATTTGATTTGCGTCGTTCTTTCTGTAGATATGGCAAGGATACATAATATTTCCAAGATTCCGATTATTATAATAATTTTGAGTTAGACGAATTATTTTTAAAATTTGGTTTTCAGAAATTAAATATAATAATACCATATATAGCTAAATGCGCCTAAGATACATTTGAATGATCTCCCATCGATAAACTAGACAAATCGGTGGCAAAAGTTCACGTGGCGGTCAGTCAGTAATATGACTTATAGTATTCTCCATTTTATATAAAGTTTGGATTTTGTATCTAAACTGGTAAACGAAAATTAGAGATGACTTAATCAATTAATTCGTTTGATTTGTCAAAACACGAAATGTAAAAAAAAAATCCGCAAAGCTACATGTTCTAATATTGGAGAAACATCTGAAGTACTTATATTTATTGGGTAGTTCGGTTTTCTATAGCGTAGAAAAAAAGTCAATTTTATTTTCACATATAAATAAATAAAAACGCTTGCATTGACATACGAATGCTTGCGATAAAAGGATCGTTTAGAGCCTCAGGATTTATTTGTAACGCAATATAGCAAATGGAATGCCAAAACATGTTGATATTCGATAAAAGAACAAAGTTCACTGATTTTATGAATTATCATTTGTCTGTATTGCAAACAGCTGATGTTAAGAATGTAATAATTTTCAAAAATCTAATTTTTTATAATACAGCAATATTTAATATATCAGTTATACTGCCGATGAACAACATTCGACAGATTATTGCGTCGTCATTTTTTATTTCCTCTGTATAACTATAACATATAAATGGTTTCATATTTATCTTTTAAACTATTTAATGTTTATAAGCTAATATATCAATGCAAAGGATTTTCTTCTCTTCTAGAATTTTCCTATTCACCGTATGATTATTGCAGACGATTTAATTGAAATAAATTAGTTGTACATTTTATTCACGGTTCAGATATTACCGGAGGAACAAGGTAAAACCAGAATCCTCGCTCTGAATATATAAAAGATGTTGAAAGAAACATAATTTTATTTCGCATAGTTTTCGAGAAAAATACAAATGAAAAGTATGACGGTACATCCGGTGCTAGAAACAAATTTCTAATACAAACAGAAACAGTTATACTCTCATATGACATGATGTTTACATAAGTACCAGAGCATAACAGAAAGTAAGGTTCCCTATTATTTTATTTTTAGAATTTAAAACGATGAAGAAAGCGTAGCATATATGAAGGTGCATATGAACTTTATTTTGCACTTAATCTCCTTATTTTACATTAAAACCAAGCATTGGGATCTGCAGAAATGGTTATAAGAATCCTATGTTCCGCCTTAAAACGATGGCCACACATATCCTTACAATAGAAATACTTCCTTTTAAATTGCCTTAACGAATGCACGGTTTTCAAATTCCAGTCCTTTCATACTTCTCCCCTATATTTCTCCCCTCAGACTTCTTCCTAACAACTCGCATTGGTGAATGACGAATCACCTCATGTCCAAAGAGCGCAGAATTTCTCCAGGGTACTGCGCCAGAGTTCCTAATTACACTGTCGTAAAATTTTACTTTTTTTCTTTGTCGACTAGTGCAACCGAATTTGCTTCTGAGTTTGCAGTTACACTTATTGTAAACGCTGGGCAGCAGCCTAATCTCACTGCTAGTGTAGATCAATGCAGAACAGTGAACGAGATTCAGGCGTTATCTATATGAAATCAGAAAAATTGAGAGGAGTTAATACGGATAAGAAGAATTGCCTTTTTGAAAATAAAGCATGCATTCGATACAAAGCATTCGTAGCTTTCAGACGCCGAAATAAGCAATTATGTTGCAGATATTACTGACTAGCACACATGATGAACCGTAGATGTAAAGATTACCATTTTTTATATAATGTAATATTTTATATACAATTTTGAAAGTTATTCTCGATAATTCTTGAAACAAATTGTTCGAGTCTTTTGTACGGCGTATCGTGATTTTAATCTTGATCTGTTAAATAAGTAAAGCTAATTATTGATCTGGTAGAATGAGAGATGCATGGCTTTCCCAGTCATGGTATGGTTCTCGACTATCGTTAAAATCCCTTACATCACAAATTCCTTTCTGTACATGCGTCGTCTTAAAGTATAGGGATGGGAAAGAGATATCTAATGCTAGGAAAAGTAATGTCTGCAACAACATCCTATTTCTTAATAGTCTCTGATGAAAATTCCGTAAAATTGTAATCAATACAGAAGTGTTTTATGTAATAAAAAGATTCATCCACTATGACCTAGGAACAATTGTTTGTTTAAATGTTTTTACTTAAAATGTGTTAAGGCTTTAATTTTAAGCATGGACTATGTTTAATAATGTTATTTAAATGATTGAAAGGCGTAAATGTATAAATCATTTGCTTCAAATATTGCTATGAGGAGTAGGCGAGGATTTAACCATGCGCAATGATGTGCAATTTTTCTTCATCATTTATTTCTGATTCTTTGCACCCTATGATTCATTGATTTTTTCTATTACAGCACACAATGTATACTTCTATAGAACAGTAAAGCACAGTTAATGCATCTTTCAAACTACTGACGTAAAAAGACATATAAATGAAAAGGCTTATTATCGTAAGTTTAATAAACAATTTTGATTATTATAAAATTAATGTTACTAATACAAATTCAACCAAAAGTAATAAGTAGAACGTTATTTTAGGGTAGTACTAGTATATTACTACTTAGTACTAAAAATAATAATAAAATCTTAAAATTAATTATTTATTACAAATAAGGTCGAAGAATCATGCCTTTATAGTATATCTTGCGTACAAGTTATATATATTTTTTATTTTGTACGGTTTATGCGCATGCAGGCAATCATCTAGTTAAAAAAAAATCTTTAATAGTCATCTGATGTGCTAATTGTCGGTGACTATTTATTACAGCCTTATGAATCAAATTCAGCTCATTGAATGTTTTTCACTGTCTCGTATGCGAAGAATGAGAAATAAATTTTAAATCGGGAATAAAAAATATTTATCAATATTTTAATGAATATGTAAATCCTCTATAAGTCCGAGAAACACACTTTTGGAATTGTGAAACACATTATGGTTTACCTCTCCATGAGAATACGATAACTCAAAACCACATTGAGCTAGAGAGATGGAATTTTGTTTATACATATTTTCATAATTAGAACTATAAATGCGTATCTAATTTTGGAAGTATGCATTTTCAAATCGAATGTCGTGAATTATTGACTTCCTTTTATGACATCCAGGGTTTCGTTTGGATAAGTGTCCTTTTTCATAATGTCATTCAGTTTCCAGTAGTCGACACAGAATCGTTTCGATCCATCTTTCTTTTCAACAAGCACAATAGGCGAAGCCCAAGGGCCTGACAATTCCTCGATTATTACGTTATCAACCTGATCTTTAACTAGTCGCTCTGCTTCTTCTTTCTTTGCAAGAGGCAAACGTCTGGGATACTGCTTGAATTGTGGATGACCACCTGCAATGTCGTGTCATATTTCAGCTGCCGACAACAGTGTCACAGGTCTAAAACAAGTTCTGAAATTCTTTAAGTAATTTCCTTAGTGCTGTTTCCTCTTCTTCATTAAGTTCTTAAAGATTTCCCAAGGCTGATGGGAGATACTGTGCTCTAGAAAATTCTTGAGAAAGAGCGAAGGTATCTACCACTGGTTCACACGTCTAAATAACAGTTTCTTTGTCCAGAATATTGGGTTTATTGTTCAGATTCAGAACTCGATCGGGAATGGCTTCCATTTCCACATCAACGAGTGTGGCGCCACAAGAACATTTTTCTGGGAGTCTTGGCTAGGAAGATCCATTACGGCACGTATGGACTGTCCAGAAACTTTTGGAACTCCCTGGATAAGACATTCTGATCTTCCTGGTATTATACTTCTCTTTTTGGCCAATACAGAGCACGACTTTGAATGCTGTATACTGGCTGAAAACATAGAAATTTCCTGTCCTCCTGTCCGTATCTCCTTTTTCTCCAGGTCTACAGTAAAGTTAAATTTTTGAAGGAAATCCAGGCCTAGAATACAGGGATTGGTGATGTCAACTACGTAGATTCTGTAATAAAATTTTCTTGGTCCACATTCAATGGATGCATCCAGTTTGCCACGTATTTCTGTTTTTTCTCCAGTAGCGATCTTCAAATAAATGTTAGGAGCCGTGTGAATAAGTTTTTCCTTCAATTTTTTTGCCAAGTCTGTTCTTAAAGGAGTGACGTTTGCACCTGTATCCAACAACATCCAATGTTGAATACCACAAATTAACTCTTCTAAGTAGAGTCCACATTTCTTTCCGCTGAGTTCGGAGACTTTCAGTCCTTCTTCAGAGGCTTTATTTAGAAAACGCTTCTTTTGCCCCGCAAGATAGCCGCATGTTAGTTTTCCTTGTTGGAAGTAATCGCCTGGCATTCCTTTTGCAATTACCTCTTCTTGTTGCACCTCCAGCAAATCAAGCTCAGGTTTCGTCTAGGAGTGTTCTTCTTTCCAGCGACACTACTGTTAAATAATTTTTCCAACCTGTTCAATAGAGATTCAAATTTATCATCTTTTTCTTTCCCAGTGTCCTCCTCTATCTCTATTGATCTTACGGGTCGGGATATCTTCGAAACAGATTTCGCAGCTCATATTTCATACTATATGCCAAAGCTGAGTTCAGATCTTTTGCGTCCATCTATCTTGTGGATTGTTGCATGTCTCCGTTTCTGATGGCTCCGACGAAGTAATGGGCCGCTAGGCTTTCCCGAACATCTAAAGGCGTAGACCAGGCTCATTAGTCGCTCCAAATCGGCGGCTAATACTTGCAGAAATCTGGCTTCTGACGTCTTGTCTTAAATTCAGTTCTGTAAAATTGGATAATATGGCTGTCTCCAAATCTGGATTCCATAGTTTTTTCGATTGTCGTTAGTTCTGTCAGCTTATCAGTTGGTATTCCTTGATGAACTTCTGCCGCTGATCCTCGAAGAGATGCCACAAGTTCACTGGCTTTCACAAAATTCGTCCATCCGTTTGTCGTGCTCACAACGTTGAATTGGGTCTTGAAAACAGTCCATGATGTTTGCGTGTCGAATGTCAGGGTTTTGCCTGTCGCTCGGGAAAACACGAATTCTGGATTTGCCGGAAAATTGTTTGATCTAATTTCAAGATAACTACGTCTCTCTCTAGGTCGCTCATTTTTTCTTTTACTTCGATTTTCACTTCCTCGATCTTCATATGAGCCTCTTCTTATACTTCTTCAATCTTCCCCTTCCCTCTTCTATTCATCCTATGCATCCGTTAACGTGATCCCTGATTCCTTCCACATGACTCTTGACGTGTGCTCTCATATCTTCTTTGTCAGCTCGGATTAGAACTTTCAGTTCTTCTTAAACTTGCTTTATTCTCTCCTTCCAGTTTCCATTTTCTTTTCCAATCTGGCTTTCATCTCTTCGTGTCCAGCTTCCATTTTTTATCTCCAATCCGGCCATCAGAGTGAACAGCTTCTCGAATTTTTCATCCATAGATCTGTTCAAAGGTCGGGTCTCTGACATTCACAGGAAAATCAAATACCCCACTTTTGACACAAAATGTTACAAAATTCGTCTGGTGGTTGCACGTGAATGCAGATTAACCAGCAGGATAATAATTAAAATAAATGACTTTATTCCACGAAGATTTCAGCAACACTCTATCGTAGCGCAGGTAACAAACCGGAACAGCACTTGCATAAATAAATAGCAGAGATCACCAATAAATCTCAGTCGCAGCACTTTAAATAGCGCTCAAAGTGTTTCTCATTTAACCTTATATGCTGCTTATCAAAGTCCACCTGACAGCTCTTGGTTTGAGAGCTTGCTTGTAAGCTTTTTCAACAGGAAGTAACGACATTAAATAGGAAGTGATGCAATCTCTGGTAAGTTTATGAAACTACTGGATCCCAGTAGATATGTCCACAGTTCAGGATTTTTCTAGAAAATTCCTTTTGTCGCCAAAGTCGTAACTTTGTCGCCAATTCGCCAAAATGGTCGCCAAATTTGGTCACGCAGTTTTAATACTGTGGCGGGGTCACTCAAGCCAGACAGGTCAAATATGATTACCTCGGAAATGCATCTTTCAGACGTTTATTAATGGAATATAAATTAATTTCTTCTAGCCGCTCTTGAAAAAATGTTTTAATTTATACCATTTTCCCATTAATTTTATAATTTTCCTTTTTTATTTTTTCTGTATTTTTCATCACTTTCTTTGTCTCAATCGTAATTTTAATCATATCTTTCTCCCACCTCAAAACATAGGCACGAAATCTAGTAATCTGACCATTTGTGAACATCCGGTCCACAATACGACACGTTCAGTTCTTTGCCTTCTTTTCCACTGCTTGCATCTACCCATTTTTTTAGTATATATATATTTGGTCATTCATATTTAGATTTTTTTGTCTCTTCTAACATTCGGGGTGAAGGCAGTGTTATTTTAGCTTTATAAGCTAACACTTTTAGCAAAAAGTGTTGGGATTTTTCTAATTATTCTACGGTTATAATGGATAGTTTGTACGGGTTTCACCTCTCCTGATGAAGCATCCATTCTTTTTTACCAAATACTTTCCATCCTTTTGTCTCTCCATATAACTTTGATTTGATCTATTTCCAGAACACTCCTAGAATTGCAGCATTTATTGCGCATTCGTTGCGTTTGTTTTCTATATTATTTTTAGCATTATAATTTCGCCTTTTTTTTATTCTTATGCTTTATGTATTTCATTGTATGATTATTAATTAGGTAACAATATATTTATATTTAATTTTAATTATTAGTTTAATAGGTATATGTACTGAAAATGTTATTTGAATTTTAATTGTTTGTAAATTATTTAACTATATATATATATATGCTAAGTAATAATATCAATATTAGTATATATATGTATCACTATGAAATGGATTTATATTTCAGTATTTATTTAATGTGTAATAATTATATTATTAATATTTCAAATTTAAAATTTTAAATTCGAACTCTTATTTCACCGCGTATTTTTATAACAAATTAAAAAACATCAGAACTACGTATTTCATAGAGCAGGATTTCTTTTTCGACGAGCGAATAGTAAACCAATAACAATATTTCATTCCCACAAGAGGAATATTTGAAATAAATATCCCATACTGTGCGATTTCCAATAACGAGAATTCATAAAACACGCGACATATTAACAGCGTTTGACACAAACTTACTGCAAATTATAATGAAGGTCAAAAAGCAAACGACAAATTGAAAAGCTCCCACTAAAAATAATCTTCGTCATAAATTCGAAATTAAATAATTTAATGAAAAATATCTAATTATAAGAAAATAATTATGTAAATTTATATTCCGATATTTAATTAATGACTTATAATTTGAACTACATTATTCTAACTTTACTATGATAAATTTGAATTTTTATTACTCCGTGAATTCCTATAACACACTATTAACATTGTGGCTATGTTGCATCTGACTAAGAGCTATCTTCCTCAATTCTGATCATAGATTCGCCACTACGTCTTTTTCGGCACATGCGCCTTAGGTCCAAGGAGGGAGGAAGGGGAGACAAAGAACAAATTCGATGGGAGAGCGACCGCTAAGTTTTTGATGCTACGTGTAAATATGTAAATAGTTTGTTGTTGTGTTATTAAACATCTTTAAAATCATTTGATCGGCCTGATCATTCTGCACCCAGGATTTTCTACGGTGGCAATTAGTATTTACCACATTTATTTGGCAAGCGAGCCAGGATGTAGAAATCCGTTTATTTATATTTTTTATTTAAAACACACACCTGTCCGGCCTACTCGAAAGAGTGTAAGGCCTTTAGCAGACCGGTGGGGAATTATAAAAGCAGTACAAAAATATCTATATGACAGGACACACACAAAAGCATCACAAACAGGCACAGAACATTACAAACGTTACATAAAACGGACAACAACAAAATAAATAAAGTAACCTAAAACACAGACACACTCACAAGAAAAAAAACAATACGCCAATGAATCGATATTACACTTGGATAGAACCTTAAACTAATTGAATTTTGTTTGATTATTATCACCAGATCTGAAACCAACATTAAAAATATTCAAAACACTCAAAAGGAGAAGCCCCCTATTTGCATTCAAATGAGCAAAACACAACCACAAGGTCAGCACAAAACACCAGTAAAGAGAAGGTTGCAATAAAAAATTTGCAATGTATCATTAAAAATCCCACAAAACAGCATCAAAAACAGATCCCGTGGTCTCTCATCAGTCCAGAAAACAATAAAATCCACTTAAGTCCACATCATTCGTCAAACAACAATCAAAATACAAGAATAAAATGATTAAATTTTAAAAATAAGAAGGATTAAAACAAGGTTACCAATTGGGATTCCACAAGGGTGAAAGGGTGCTCAATAAAATTTAGGACTCTAAAACATTTTAATAAGTCCAGGATTAACTTAAAAACAATATAATCAGCTAAAATTAACTACGTAAATAAAGTGCTGAAAACTTAGGGCAACCCACATAAAGTTTTTTAATCAGTGGTTTTAAGTTAAAGAGTAAAGATATCTTAAAATCATTTAAAAGCAATTTCACTCTGGGCCCTTTAGTGAATCACAAATGTTGTTACTAATAGTATATGGTTAATATATATAGTTAATAGTTACTAATATAAATAATTTATTATCATTTTATTATGCATTAAATTTTTAAATCATATCCTCTTGTTTTGCTCTGCAGGGTTCTTGAGGTGGAATTCTTTGGTGAGAGTGAAGTCAAATATATAATGATCTGCATCGCCCACCTGACCACAAGAACAACTTGGGGAATTCAATAGATGAAATCTATGTAAATAGGTCGGAAAAGGAACATGCCCAATAAGAATGTATATTAAATATTTATTATTGATTTAAAAATTTTTATCCACTTTGTCCGTGAATGTCCTGACTCGAATAATAGAACTTCAGTTGTGTTGGTTCTAATAATTTTCCCATTCATGAATTATAAGCTGTTTGATTTTGAATTCAACATATGAATATGGGGCAGGAAGATCTAAATAATGCCCTTTTGTGGTAGCCAGCTCTGCCTGATAGTCGGTCCGCTTGTTACCTGGGTTACCGGCATGAGCTTTCACCAGGTCAAGCTAATCAACCGTCTTTAATTATAACTCTTTTATTTAAAAACTCCGATTTGGGCTCTGCTCTCTTAATTGCTTCTATTGAGGGCTGACTATCAGAATGAATATTCACCAGTTGATTATACTCTAGAGCCCATCCGGCAGCGAAGTCAATCACAGCCAACTAGGCCTGAAATAAAGAATTTGTTGGATTCAGTTTATATAAGTAGTTTTTATATGGTTCGTTGTTTTTAAAGCTACACACGGCGAATCCAGTTTTATTATGTATAAATCCGTTGATATCTGAGGCTTATCAAAATTAGGATCTGCAATGGAAGCGCTAAAAAAAGCGCTCTACTTTACGAAGCACTATTACGCGAACTATCTAGAAGCACTTCTTGCTTGCACCCAATTAAAGACATCGGATATCGAAGTCAATTACGAGCAGCTGTCCAAAAGGTTCAAACAACTGAAAGAGTGTGGTACGAAGCTATTAGATTTTATTCAACCAGAAAACTGTACCAAGAAAAATACTATAAAGAGCACAGTGCTGGTGAAAACTATAAGGACAAATATCTAGCTTTTAAAACAAAAGTTGATTCGCGGTAACCGCTACAAAAATAGCAGATTTGCCCCATTATACTGTCATATCGGCATCGAAATACAAACTACCCGCGATTCAGTTGCCCAGTTTCGACGGTAACCCGAGATAATGGCTTAATTTCTGGACTCAGTTCTAAAAACTCCACGAGGAAGCCAGTAGAGACGACCGTGACAAATACCAGTACCTCATTCAGAGCACAGTGCCCGGTTCAACCTCTAGGGATATCGTAGAAAGATTTCCCGCTACGGCCTGAAACCATAAGAAGGCAGTGGAGTATCTCAAAGGGAGGTTTGGAAAAGAAAGTGTTTTGACATAAGTGTATTTGGGACCTCATATCGAAAAAAGGAATATGAACCATCCTCATTATATGACAAACTGCAAACCCGATTCCGTTCATTAGATTCTTTGGGACTCACAAAAGACAAATGCGCGGACATTCTTTTTTCGTTAGTCGAATCAGCATTGCTCATGGACATTGTCAAAATGGGGGATAGACATCGACATTTAGTTATCGATACACAAGGTAAAAGCGATTTTGATTTTTTAATGGATTTTTAAAAAAAATGAAGTGGACAGTGAATTTATATTTAAAATAGCTAGAGAATTTTTTAATACTGGAAAAATAAATAATTAAAAAGTGTAAGACAGTTTTCCGAGTTATAATACATAATTTTATATGGCGTTTTAAAAATAACGCTGAAAAATGTGTATATACGTGGTAATGAAAAGTTTCCCTATCCCGGCCGAAGGCAACCATTTATGGTATCGGAAGGAAGTGTTTTAAGATCTAAACTGAAACCAAAATTTAGCATTACGCCCAGGGAAGGGCAAGACTAATAGGAAAGCTCAGTTAAAGAAGGATTAAATTTCTTTATTTAAAGCAAACATATATATGAAGATAGTTATTTACATTGAGTTTACAAGGGAAATGATTTGGTAAAAATGATAGGGGATTTAGGAAAGGTGTTTTAACATGCTGAGAGTTAATACTACGTAGCTAGGTAAGTAATTAGTACCAGAGTGGTAACTGGTTTCTCATCCAGCTACGTAGTATTAACTCTCATTGTTAAAACCCCTTTCCTAAATCTATCAATTGCACAAATCATTTCCCTTGTAAATTGCATGTAAATAACTTTCCTCATATAAGTTTGCTTTAAATAAAGAAATTTAATTGTTCTTTAACTGAGTTTTCCTTTTAGTCTTGCACTCTCCTAGGTGTAATAGTAAATTTTGGTTTCAGTTATGGTCTTAAAACCCTTTCTTTCGATATCACATATATATATATATATATATTGCTGTTGATTTTTGCTGTACCCCCTGACAGCTCTGCTCTAGGCTATGGTTGGTATTCTGGGAAAATCAATCCTGCGAATAAAGTAATGAGAAAAAATTCACGTCGAAACATTTTAATGATTTCAAACTTGAAGGGCAATCTAATTTCAGCATGCAAGTGTTTGTGAGAATAATTTCTTTTAGTGCAATTTTTACCATAAATAACTTGACTTATTTCATGATTATACCGATGGAATATTGTAACCAACTTTCACTTACTTCACTTCTCTAGAGTTTTAAAACTTTGAACACTAATAGATTCTAGATAACGTTACGCTATTTTAATGTTTTCAAAACTTAAATATCAGTTGATCGATTGATTTAATTAAATATTGTTTTCATAATTGGGCGCCACATAGTCAACAATTTATTTCTAGGATCGATAAGATTTATAAAAGAGAATTATAACAAAAATTAAAAGGTAGAAAATAATCAAAATATTAAAAAATCTTCTTTTTACTATACTAATAAAAGTGTGTTCTTAAAAATTTTATTTGTGTAGACATTTCAATACCAAAAACACAGAGGTAACAAGTTTTCTCACCAGCTAATTTGGATTTGTTTCTAAAGGGCAATGAAATTAAGGTTTTTCCAAATTTGTTCAGATTGTTTTTAGTTACGGCTATAAGTTTGTTAGATGGTTAGATTATTATTCTGTTGGTTATTAAACTTATTTGATGAGATGTACTTGGACATTTAGGAAAAACTTCAAATATTGGATATTCATAAATTATTCAGCTTATTAAAAGAAAATTCTTGAAAAAATGAAGTTCTTAAACGTATGTGGAAAGTATCGGCAGATATTTTACTTCAAAGTTTTAGTTTCGTCCATGACAACAGCAGAAATTTTCCTTCCTTCTTCTTAACGGTGAAAACTGCATGCGTAGCTAGGGAATGATGTAGCTCGTTTGTTTTGTTTTAAATTTATCCCTTTTAACATGATAATGTTTATAGGCTGGCGTACTTACAGACTTTACTCACCTGACAATAAGAATCATAAAGAACACTACAATACTTTCGATAATTTAATAAAAAATACAGTGAAATAAATAGCCAAAAAACGCTACAATTACAGGTGGAATGACTAGAAAAGTAGGAAAATTTTCGAGCCTGTCAAGCCAGAAAGCAATGACGTCATGTGTTTATTATTTTTTTAAAGAAAGAGGAATTAAGAACCAACAATTGTAGTGATTTTAAATAAAATCAAGAATTCTGGTTTAGCTCTGGGAGGGGCTGCAGCCCCATAGTCCCCCCCGGATTCGCCACTGACTGTGTGTTTAACTGTTGTCTAGTTTCAGTTTGCATTCGAGCCGTTTGTTTGTTGTGTTATTAAAAGTTCTATAGAATACAGATGATCGTTCTTGGTATTTAATGACTAAATATGATCACAAAATATAACATAATAGGCGACTGGGATGGGATACGGATTCATGCTGGCAAAGCATTCTACTGAATTGTAGTAAGTGTGTTATTTATTCTGCCTGAGCTTTTACTTTCGTTTTCGAACTTTGAATCTGGTAGCGTTCATTATGTCAACGATGGGAAACTTCAACATTTTTTTAAAAACGCTTGAAAGCAATCCGTATTTAAAGAAAAAGTCATTCGTATTTCAAATATGCAAGAGAAATTTTACATAAAATTTTATTTTTTAAAACATTGAGGTCGAAAGATGCACTGAAATAGCAGGGATGATGATGCAATCCGAAACGCACTCTCATTGGCTGAGTAGATTTTGACGTGATCGTTGCTATTCTTCGCATATTTCTGCTTCACAACTTTTGTGGCATGTTTTGATTTCAGGCGTTTATATTAGCTTACATTTTAGAAGTGAAGTTTTAGACTTTTTTTCTTACTATTTCACGTTTAATTAAATAATGGATATTAGTTTCGCACAAGGGAAATAAGATAATTTGCCTAGGATTCATTCCACAATAATATCAATTTATTTCAAGCGGGGAACAGCGCATCTGGAAAAACTCCGCCAGTCGTAAATTATCTCACAAAGAAAGTGTGCCTTTGAAACATTAATTTTATTTTATATAGTTTTATTTTACTATGCTGTGAAGTATATAAATTATTTCCTTTGTGCCAGTTTTAATTTTAAGATACTAGTTAATAGTAATTATTATAAAATCCGGTTAAAATACATTATATAAAGAAACCTATATAAATTTATAATAATATTCAAACAAGACCAAATGCGACTGAACTAGGATTGACTTTTTGAAGACTGATTTTGATTTGAGTATATTCATTGAATCTAAATGAATATAGATAATTTATTTTGCATCAAAAATTAACTGCGAATTATTTTCTTTTACTACAAATGAAAACGAATTTCATTAAGTCATGAATTTAAAATTATTCTTAAGATATTCTAATTAATTTTCAATGGTACTGTAATTTTTTAAAAAAAGATAAAAAACATTCGAATATCTATTCAAATAATTTATGTAGTAAAATAACAAGAGCAAGTTTTTTCCAAAAATCCTAAAGGAGGTTGGACAGCCTCTCAAAGGGTTAAAATATAAATTACATGAAATCAAAAAGTGGGAGGGAATAGAGGGAAAAACTAATTAAATTTAACTATTTACTTTATAAATAACTGTTTATTTTTTGCTGCTAATCTCACCTTATACTTATATTTAAAAAAAATCAAATTCAAGGTTATTTCGGGTGCAGTTATAGTTGTAT
>BGPR01012315.1:0-15293 GCA_013235015.1 Araneus ventricosus
GCTTTTCTTCTTAATAGAATTTATGATAATTTAAATTTTTGTTGTAGTCCCGTCTGCTTCAAATTATTGAAGTTCCACTGTACTTGCAATATTGCATTGAAAAATTTTTATACACTTTTTTGTTTAATTTTTATTCGTTTATTTTTGCCTTCTTTTTGGAGCTGCAGTGGATTTTGATTAACTCCATTACAAATGGCGGTTGTATCATTTTTATATTTGCCGAGGAAATCGAAGAGAACAGAATATTCAACAATTTAATATTCTACACGTCACTCTAAATCAATGGGTTGCTTAAAACTTTTTCCATATGACTTTCCAATTCATGTACTGTTGTTGATGCGATGTTTAAAAAATAATGGATATTATCAATAACAATTTGCTTACTTTCATACTTTGGCGCTGACGTGCAATAAAGAAGCAGCTTCGAAAAAACTTCTTGAGAAATAGATGTTTTCACAACCAATAACAAATTTAGTAGAAATATTTCTTTAAAAGAAGCTTTTATTATTTTACTAAATTAAATTTTTTTTAAATAGTAATTTTCAGAATTTTTTTCTACACTCCACACTAAATACTATAGAATCTTGAGATTTGGTTGTTTTTCCAAATTCTCCACTTCAGGTATCCTTCAAAGGAATGGATCGAAATTTATTTAAGTTAATCGATTAATGGTAATTAAGTAATAAAAATATTAAAATAGTTTATTGTCATTGTTAATACACAAGTGTATAAAATTTGAGAAATCAAGCATATCGGGAAGTGATTGGAAAAATCTATTACAGGTTTTAGATCTAATGAGAAAATTGAGAGAGAATAATGTTTCTATAAATCTGATAGAAATATTAGAAGACCAATATGAAAGTCGGTATAAAAAATTAAAATCCATTCTTTTGTCAAAAATATTGATGTCAAAGTTAACAACAAGTTTAATATCCAGAGACTAAAAATCCGCTTCAACATCGATTACAGAGTATGTTTGTTTAAGATCATCACGAATCTGAAAGCCTTGAGGTGAAGTAGAAATAATTTTCTCAAAATAATATAAGAGTTAGCTGTATACAGAAAAATGAAGATCCTTGAGGAATGCCATGTAACTAGAGAAAATACTTTCCCTATCATTGTAAATAAAATATATTAAATATGCAAAAAATTACATAATTTATCCCAATACTCAAAAGAAATATTGAGAATATTTTTGTAATCAAAAAAGTAAGAGTTAAGCACCTCTCGAAGAGTGGCTAGAGGAATGCTTGTAAAAAGATCTTTGAAGTCAAAAGTCTCAATAGAAGAAATACTGTTCTTATTATTGTGAATGAAATCATATATATATATATATAAACAGACAAAAAAACATACAGAAACAACGGACAAAAAAGAAGAAAAAAATTTAATAAATTTTAAAATATCTTGGCGAGCCGCGCGTCAGGAAGGGAAGCCCGCCTGTGTTATTAATAAGTGCTTTTTCCTACTAACGACATGCAAAAAAAGTAAAAATTTCGTCGCTATCTCATCAAAAAGCACTAACAATTAAAAATGGAAAAATTCTGGAATAAAAGACAAATAGCAATGAACATGATTTTAAAGATCGGAAGCAAAAAATCCGAATATATAAGACCTAGATTAAAAATAATACAGTAATATTCACAAAACTATAAAAGAGAATAAAAGGAAGAGGCTTACCACCGCCAGGAATAAGCGCACGAGGAAATGTCGCCAAATCAGTTATTGTTGTTGCCAAACAGAGGAAGAAAAGGAGAAAAAGGCTTTGCCGATAGCCCCTAATTCTCTGCTTGAGATATCGTCGCACAAAGTTTTCGGGAATACCATTTTTTAAAAGTTGATCAAACAAAAGCTTTAATTGTCCCGATTTTGAATTTTCATTTGAACAAATAGATTTAATACAAGAAAATTGAGTGAGAATTATGTTTCTATAAATCTCAATAGAAATATTAGAAGACCAATAGGAAAGTCGTTGACACTAAAATTAAAATCCTTTATTTTGTCATATATATCGATACAAAAGTAATATATAAATATATATAAAGAGAGAGTCTATTCTTAAATGTAATTATAATAATAACAAAAATCGTTCTTTTGAGAATTACTAAGCAGATTGGATTTACCATTTAATTTTCTTGGGTGTGCCTAGTTTCGCCCTTTATCTCTGACTAAATCCAAGGATTCGGCTTTGCTAGCGGTTGAGAAAAAATATTCAAAGTTGTTTTCACTTAGCTGTAAAAGAGAAGAATCCTAGAAAAATTAAACTAAGGTAATTGGAGGATTAATGACTAAAGTTTTAGTAAAAACAATAGTTAGGGATAGGTTGGTTATGTAATAGTCCTGTTTTATTTTGACCTTTAAAACTTATTATAATAATTAATATTTGTCATATTTAGATTTTTCCCCCGAAAATAGATTTGTAGTAGAGGGAACACGGGGACATTGATACACTTTTTTTTTGGAAAGCTAAAAAATGATCTTACCAGGGGTAATAATTAGAATTAATAATCTATATTTATGCATTAGTTAATCTAATATAGGATTTCAGTCGAATTATGGTCATTAATGACATAATTAAATATTTATTACACTTTTTCCTTTGAACTGAATTTGTGTCAGTCTTCCCATACCAGGGTTGCAATGATACACACGGAAATATCAAAAATATTGATGACTGATAGGTGTGGGATCAAAACAAAATTTGTTTTATCATTAAACTTTGCATTCCAAATCATTGTTTAAAAGTTTAACAAACCTTTATTTTAATCAAAATTGAACATTTTTAATGAGATTTGAAAATGAAAAAATAATGCTTCAGAAAATAATTTATCTCTCTAAATAATAAAGGAAAATGAGTGTGTACTGGTATAAAAATACTTTGGAGGAAGGGAATGCGTACCTGGAAGCCGTTTTAGAAAATTTTAATTATTTAAAAATTAAGGGAAATTTTCGCGTAATTCCTTGATGACTTATGAAAATAATATTATCACAAAAATAATTTTTACACCATCTGAAAATGCAAAAAATTATCTTTTCGATTATATCAATTAAGTTTCCGTAGAATATTTTCTCAAATTTTTATAAAATCGTAAAAAAAATGTTAAGCTTGATTTACAGCAATACTTTTCACTTTTGTAATGAAATCAACCCATTTTCATTGTTTAAATAAATATGTTGAGGCACATTGATATACACATAAGACGCGTATCAATGTGCCCCGGAGTCAATTGTATCAATCGGCCCCAAGAGCCTTTTTTACTTAAAACAAGTGGTCAGGCAAGAACAACGCTAAATAAGCTCAAAACTTTATATAGTTCATAAAAAAAAATGTTTTTCCCTACCTTTGGAGTAGATTCCATGGCAGGAAAACGTAACTATTTAAAGAAATCACGCAACACGTACTTTGAGTAAAATTTGCTTAAAGGAGAAGATTAGCGATTTGATTCATTTTTAAATTAATTTTTGATTAAACATTGACGAAAAATATACTCTCTGCTAAGGGTTACATTAGCATATATATGAAGGGTTATGACTATCTTGAGCTATTTCAATCATCAAAATCTATGGACTGTATCAATGTTCCCACGTATCAGTCCACCCCAACTCCTCCTACATAATCCTTTGTTATTAATTAGTGTATAATTTTCCAAAAAAAATTTTTACCTTCTTAAATTATTCTTAAAAAAACTTAAAATGCTTTTCATTTGAAAGAAAATTATAAACAAAAGTTCCTACAACTTAATTCTTCTAAAAAAATAACCTAAACACTGCAGTTATTAAAACAATGTTGAGAAACCAAGAATATACACCTTTTAAATTAATTTCAATATTTTTTAATTATTCCTTGGGTTTCGTTACAGAAATTGTTTTAATATATCTGTGTATCTATACAGGTATAAGTAAAATATTAATTTCTGAATTATATGAAAGCATGTCGAATCTGTACTTCTCAATATGTTTCCAAATTTTTAAAATGTATTCAGAATAAGTTCTGTAGGATTGTAGTACTGCTATTTAACTCATTAATCCCGAGGTGACTTTTTTCTTCTAGTCCCTTTAAATCCGGGCATTTTTTGGGAGGATACGACATGAATTGGACTCTCCCAACCTGGGTGGTCATTTACCCCAGCTCCCCAGCCCCTGCTATAACCTTCCCTTAAGGCCCACGCAAATGGGTTGTGGTTGGAAAGGATAATTGGACTCCCTACCGCGCTTATCTCAGAAGATATCTCAGAAGAAGCGAACCGCCTCAAACCGGCTTTCGTTGCTGTTAAGGGGAAATTTTTACACCGCCCGGGACCACCTCGCTCGGTATGAGAGGGTTAATCCCGAGCCGACTTTTTTCTTCTAGCTCCTTTGAAACCGGGCTATTTTGGAAGACTAAGACATGAATTGGACTCTCCAACCTGGGTGGTATTTCTCCGCCCCCCTTGCTGTAAACACGCTTATCTCCTAAGCGATCTCAGAACCTCACCTCCCCACAAAAAGAGACACCCCAGACAGGCCTCTCGTCGTGGTTTGAGGACCAGACCCTGGGACCGCCCTCGCTCGGCATGAGAGGGTTAATCCTGAGTCGACTTTTTCTTCTGCTTGAAAACGGGCTATTTTGGAAGACTAAGACATGAATTGGACTCTCCCAACCTGGGTGGTTATTTACCCCCCCCCCCCCTGCTGTAACACGCTTATCTCCTCAAGCGATCTCGGAACCCTCATCCCCACAAAGAAGCGAACCGCCTCAAACCGGCTTCGAGTCGCTGTTAAGGGAAATTTTTAGACCGCCCGGACCGCCCTGCTCGGTATGAGAGGTTAATCCCTGAGTGACTTTTTCTTTCTAGCTCCTTTGAAACCGGGCTATTTTGGTAGGCTAAGACATGAATTGGATTCTCCCAACCTGGGTGGTTATTTACCCCCCGCCCACCCCCTGCTGTAACACGCTTATCTCCTAAGCCATCTCAGAACCTCACCTCCCCACAAAAGAAGCGAACCGCCTTAGACAGGCCTTCGTCATTGTAAAACGGAAATTTTTAGACCGCCCGGGACCGCCTCGCTCGGTATGAGAGGGTTAATCCCGAGTCGACTTTTTTCTTCTAGCTCCTTTGAAACCGGGCTATTTTGGAAGACTAAGACATGAATTGGACTCTCCCAACCTGGGTGGTTATTTACCCCCGCCCACCCCTGCTGTAACACGCTTATCTCCTAAGCGATCTCAGAACCTCACCTCCCCACAAAAGAAGCGAACCGCCTCAGAGAGGCCTTCGTCGTGGTTAAGGGAAAATTTCTAGTCCGCCCGGGACCGCCTCGCTCGCTATGACAGGGTTATGACTCCTGTGATAACATTTTCCTTCCTGAGAATTTTCATTTCATAACCGTTGTTTTTGTAACTTGAAAATGATAGTCTGATAGTCTTCCCGATGAATTCATCTGGGAGACATATTAACTAACCTTACACTGACACGGACCATAGAGATGTTCGAGCCTCCTCATTGGTTAGCACCAGCCCACGTCATTTGTGACGTAACTCATTCACAACTCACTTGAACTGCGTATGTTATTTCCTATGTGAAAATTATCGGAATCTGGTTTATGAGATTAAAGACTTACATTTTCTTTTCTTTTGACTTTAAAACGTCTTTCCGCTCGTTACAGTGATAGTCGGTCGAATTCTCTTGTGTGACAAAATCCCGTCAGATTTGAATCAATAATACCTATGAGACTAATAATGCGAGAAGAACTTTAACTCACTTTGAAAACATTCTGCATTAAAATCCTTTTCAACGTTCTTTTCAATAAAAAATGGTTGTGCTATCTGCAACGACTCCAGAGTTATTTCAGATAAAAGTTTTAGATTAATTAAAAGTCTCCCTGTATATAGTGAAATTGAAGGAACGAACGATGATAAAAACTTATTCACTTTACTTCTAAAACTCTATGGTCTGCGTACTATCTAAATTTAATTTGTTAAAGGAAACAAAATCTGACTGCTCCGTTACGAAACTAAATACATAAATGTACCGAAATTTAGGTATCATATAAGAGAATGGCGTAAAGGCAGACAGTAAATGCCTTAGAGTGTGAAATGTTAGTATCATAAAGCTAGTTTCATTTCATAGCGGCTTTGTAACAAGGAGCGACTGTTGCATAATGTGGATCTATTTCCGCCATACATGTGAATAACATGGAATTCCAACCTTGACATTCAAATCATTAGAGAACACCAGTCGTTATGTACGCATTGAAGGAGCCTCCGAAATCTGTTAAGTACCGCGGACAAAGGTATCGTGTCATAATGGTGCTTGAAAACTGCACAGGTCTAATGTATTCAGCTTTAACCTTGTGAAATCCCAGGTGAATAGTTTAGTCAAATTATCTCTTCTATGAAATGGGACAGAATTAATATGTAAACATATCTATAGCTTTTACAATGTATGCTAGTTATATATTCATCTCCTTGATCCTGTTTGAATTATGTGACTAAAGCTGTTTAGCATCACGTACAAGAATGGAAGCTAAATATATATAACGATAGTCAATGAGATGACGTGTAGAGCATCTTGAGAAGGAGAAGAAAGTCGATTTACCGAAAATTAATTTATTCCAATTTAGATTTTGTTGAATAAAATTATGTAGATTATTAAACGTGCAATAATTATATATGCCTTCCATGGCCATGAGGGAAATCTTACGTGCAAAGCGACGCGTCTTACCAGGAAGGAGTTACATCGTTGAAAGAGAGCGTTACAGCATCGCGGCGAGTTTAAATATTTTCAAAACGGGAAATTCCCGATAAATGGAGTTCGCTTAACAGCGAAGTTCCTCGAGACTCGTTATGTCAAAGTAAAGGAGCTTTTATATTATAACTGAAGTAGAAGTAATGCCTTTGTAATTAAAAATTAGGCGCAGTCAAAAAAGATTTATTTTAAAGATTAAAAATTTTAAATCATTACATATAATGCTTTGCATAAAGTGTACAGTTAATATTATATAGTCAGAGAATTGCTGAATACGTTCGTGGGTTCTCTCTTGATGTGTGAAATAATCTACTGATCTCCGCGTTCAACATATATTTATCCTTTAGACATCTTGCTCTTGTTTAACATTAAATCATTCATTTAGGGGAGAGTGGGCTAAAAACGGGGAACCCTAGATTCTGGCAATATTAGTTCTTCTTTCTAGCGGACAGATATTGAATTACACTCTACTAGTCAAGAAAAAGGAACAGTCATAGTGGCGTGTATTAGCTGTTGAATTCACTGCTTCTGTGAAGGTTTATTTGTTTTAAGACGTCAACTATTTAAAGTTCGTTTGATTTTAAACTTTCCTTACTTAAAAATCATCGCACTTTTAAAAACCATTTATAGTCCAGCTCATTATACGTTTACTACAGATTTATACCCTATCAAATAATAAGTATTTACTTCAATAATTACGCTGTTCTATTTCGTTTTCTATAATCTATGCACTCGGGGTAAAATCGGGTGCTCTAAGTGGCGTAAGACCTGGAGAGTCAGTATTGATGATTCCTCCGACTAAGACGATAAAATCACATCAGACGTTGATTGTTTATATTTTAATAATGAATTTTATAATTTAAACAAAGAAGATTGGTTAATCTAGCGTAAAAACTGTCTTAGCTGTGCCCGCGAAAGCTGCAGTGGCGCGGAGGAAGAAAACAACTGCTTTACATGTAAATTTTGTAACTAATATTCTTAAATTATCATATAAAATAAAAACGATCGGAATTTTTCCACTGAAAATGGAGTTTTCCTAATTTCCCATAACGTTAACATGTGTACCCGGTTTTACCCCACTTGCGGGGTAAAATCGGGTGGTATGATTTTTTAAATAAAAATATCATTAGTAAAAAAAGTAGTAAAATTATGGCTTTTTTCGAAAGATATATTATACTCCAATAAACAATGAATACTTTAATAAAATTTGACAAGCTCTCTGGCAAATTTTTTAGCTGAAAATCGAATTTTCCTAATTTCCCATAACGTTAACTTGTGTACCCACTTGTGGGGTAAAACCGGGTGGTACGATTTTTTTTCTAAAAATATCATTAGTAAAAAAAGTAGTAAAATTATGGCTTTTTTCGAAAGATATACTGTACTCCGGAAAGATATACTGGCCCCCCCCCCCTTTCCCTTTTAAGAGAGCAGATGCCTACGGATCTTCATCATTTTTCATTAAGTTTAGTAGCTTGAAACGACAAGTTTTCAGATGCAAAATTTATTAAATGGGTTAATTATACAGTGAATCAGAAGTGGAAAAACGTAAGAGCCCTATTAGCACAAGATATTTTACGATATTTGCATGATGTTGCTACGATATTCCGCGCAGCATCGTAAAGATACCGTATGAATATTGTAGAGTATTTTGCGTTAATAGAGCGTTAATAAACTGTTGAATATATTTACAAAATGCATGTTTTATATCCTGCCATGTATCATTTTTTTAAATTTCATGGTTTGAAGTAAATATATATATTTTTTAAGCAAGATTATAGTTTTTTTATTTAAAGTAAGATTATAATTTGATTATTTAAATCAAGATTATAATTTAATTATTCAGAGCAAGATTATAATTTAATTATTCAGAGCAAGATTATAATTTGATTATTTAAAGCAAGATTATAATTTGATTATTTAAAGCACGATTATAATTTGATTATTTAAAGCAACATTATAATTTGATTATTTAAAGCAAGAGTATAGTTTTATTATTTAATCATTTCTAACGCAGTGGGAAGTATACCTCCCACCAAATTAATAAATTTTTAAACCTTCAAGTTAAGCTATTTAAGACTTCTGATCAAATTTTTAGATGAAATAAAATCCTAGACTTTCCAATTCATTATCAGAGACCGTGAAAAAAGGGTCTTGTCTCTTCAAGTAATTATTAGTTAATGAAATTAATTAACAAAAAATAATGACATCTAATAAGCTAAATGAATTTGTTTTCTTAAATTAATATCAATGCCATGATTATTTTATTATACCATTACTAGAAAAAAATGGTCCTTGAAGGGGTTGAAGCAAGATTATAATTTTATTATATAAAGCAAGATTATAATTTTATTATATAAAGCAAGATTATAATTTGATTATATAAAGCAAGATTATAATTTGATTATATAAAGCAATATTATAATTTTATTATATAAAGCAAGGTTATAATTTTATAATATAAAGCAAGATTATAACTTTATTATCTAAAGCAAGATTATAATTTTTCAATTGCATGAAGCAGAGGTTTAGATTTGGTTGGTTGGTTTAGATTTCTAAAACGTCTGTGAATCTCAGCATGCATTACTCTGACATTTACTTTTTGAAGGTATGTTTTTAATTTAGAACGAAAATGAATAAATTTATTTTGTGATATTTTAATTAGAGTGCACTAAACTCGTGCTTGCATTGAAATTTGTTGTTGTGGTAGTCGTGACCTAAAAACAAATCTAACTGTGACATGACCCAGCAAACATCAGGTAATAGCAACGGAAAAAGGCAAAAAATTGATTAAATTAATTATTGAAAACTGAATTAGAATTGGTACTTAATGTTAACATAGAAATAACAATAGGTAAATGGGCACAAAATAAAAAAAATTGGACAGTAGTTGTTTAATTGGTTCTTTTCATAACATTAAATATTTGAAAACCGAGAATACATGAAACGGGTACATAAGAACTAATGCGGGAAGTTCTCCTAAAATACCAAAAAGTTGACAAATGTTTGAATAAGATACTCACTAAAATTTATACGAAGGATATAAAATCTGCATCTATTTCTTCATGCAATCAAACGCAATGTTTTTAGAACAAAAACGCCCTCGGAAAGTCAACATCCTTATATAATTTTCGAAATCTTTTCCCGATAGTGAAGATCCAGACAAACTGAATGTAATATAGCTACAACTATATTTATCAACTGTTTTTATTTCTTATCTGTTTATTTTTCTTTGAATTCATTTTATACCATTTCTAACATCTTAGATAAGCGCATTCTCTTCGTCTGGCAAAGTTGGCAGAAATAAGTATAAGTCGAACACCGGAAGCAGCAGGTTGTTGTAATTCGAATATTCCAAATGGAATGGAAATGAAGCATAGTTGCCTCATGTGTGAAGCAGAGAAATATAATAATTCGAAACCGTTTCTCCGCTTTGATTCTAGCTTCGGAATATTGAATTAGTATCCTAGAGACACGAAAATTTGTTGTTTTTTTCAAATTTGCTTCTTTTTTTCACGCAAATTCTTTCTTTTTTTCATGCATTCAAACGCAATATTTTTAGAGCAGAAATGTCCACGGCAAGTCATCTTCCTTATATAATTTTCGAAATCTTTTCCCAGTAGTGAAGATCGAGACAATCTGAATATAATATAGCCACAACTATATTTATCAACTGTTTTTATTTCTTATCTATTTATTTTTCTTTGAATTCATTTTCTACCATTTCTAGCATCTTAGAATGGAAATGGAGCATAAGTTGCCTCATGTGTGAAGCAGCGAAATAGAATAATTCGAAACCGTTTCTCCGCTTTGCTTTCAGCTTCGGAATATTTAATTTGTATTCTACAGACCGCAAATTTGATTGGAAATATTTCCTCGCTCACTTATTCAGTTTGTATTTTGATTTTTTTTGTACCTTATTACTCATCCTTTGAATGGGTATTGCCAAAAGGCATTAGAAGTGTCTGGCACAGACGCTTTTTCTGTGTAGTGTTGGTTTCATTTTCATGAGTCTCCTCGCTGTTGTTTTTCCTCGTTTTCTCTTTATTTGTTGTAAGTATTTATGCAAAAAAGTTTATTTTTCTTATTCAAAAGATGAATTTAAATTAGGAGATGAAGGCGTTTTTATCAGAGAAAATTTATATGCATTTTTTTTCTGAATATCAAGCGTGCAAAATAAATTAAAATATCTTTGAAAACATTCATATTCAAAATTATAGTTCCTTTCCATTAAGCAAATGAGGTTCTAAGCGATGTATGTACCAACATTCAGAAAAATACGCTGGCTCTTAATAAAGTAAATTCTTTCCATTAAGCCATTGTTTTTCATAATATAGGCATCGTATCTGGAAAACAAATCTTGAGCGAAACATGAAATTTCTTTTGTAATTGAAATATTTTTATAAATATAAGTCTGTTGATTATTGCTATAAAGTAAAAGGCATCAGGCTGGAACATCAAGTTTCATCTCATCAAAGTTCCAAGCAGTATTTCTAAATAACTGGTCAACATTATATATATATATATATATATATGTTATATATACAATATATATATATATATATATATGTTATATATACAATATATATNTATATATATATATATATATATGTTATATATACAATATATATATATATGTTATATATACAATATATATATATATGTTATATATACAATATATATATATATATATATGTTATTTCAGATTAAATGGTTGAAAAAAATATATAACTATAGATATATACAAAGATACACAAAAACAGAAACAAATGCAAAAACCAATTAAGAAATTAGTTTTAATCAAATAAATACTTGAATCAAAGAAGTAATACTCCGGATGAAGTAAACTTCACTTCTCACTCCTAGTAAAATATTTACCGCGACTCATGACGTTAACCGTTAACTGTCAACCACCTCAGCCGTGTTCACGTCAGCACTTTTAAACGACGTTCGTGCCGCGTGCGTTGCCTCTGTTTCCTTTGTCTCTTCTCTAGTAGACTATTGGGTGAGTTTTGACACTTTTTCTTCATTTTTATTTTGCTTTGTTGGTTATGAGGTGGGGTTTCTTGTGTTTTATTTCAAATGGACCTGAGCTTCTTATTTTTTTTTTTTTATTTCTACTTTTTTCAATTGAACTCTTACCTCTTAGCTTTGTTTCCTTATTTCAAACTATGGTTTTTGTTCGGTGTTCCGGGGAAACAAACTCTTTTTAGCATTACTGCTAGAGTTTGTGATTAGAAAACACCGAATTTATTGATATATACGCCCGTTAGGGATTTCCCTTGCTGATGACGCGTCCCGGACGTTGGCGTTTTGTTCCCTTTTTCTGTTGTTTTGGTTTTCAGTTATGACATGGTTTTATTTTCTTTTGTTAATATATATATAAGAAGCAAACACTAGTGTTTAGGAAATAGAAAAACCATAAAATAAAATAACAAACTTTCATATTAAATTCGAAAAGATATTAAGAAACGATCTGAAAACTTATCCGAGTAAAGATAAAAATACGAATAGTAACAGATGGAATAATGTAATAATATATATAAATATATCACATACGCATTATTTTAATATATATAATAAGTCGTAACAATAATTAAGACTGTTGAATTGGTATGTTATAAATTATATACTTTCTCGTTTCTAATCTTGAAAGAGGGGTTCTCTCTTTTGGAGATTTATTCCCCTTTTTTTTATTTTCCAACATTTGGCTTTCGCAGAAGGTTGGCGCCACAAATCTAAATTAATGCGACACATATCCGTTCCCAAGACTGATCGGCATTTGATTGTTTCTTTTTCATAGTAGTAATAGTCTCTCTCTCTCTCTCTCTCTCTATATATATATATATATACTTAATATATATATATATATATATATATATATATATATATATATATATATATATATATACTCTAAAACAAGGCTCGTCACAATTTTTGTTTCGCTTTGTTGGTTATGAGGTTGGGTTTCATGTGTTTTATTTCAAATGGACCTGGGCTTTTTATTTTTATTATTATTTTTTCAATTGGACTTGGGCTTTTTGCTTTGTATCCTTTTTTCAAACTGTGGTTTTTGTTCGGTGTTCCAGGGAAATAATCTCTTTTTAGCATTATTGCTAGAGTTTGCGTTCAGAAAACACCGAATTTATTTATATTTACGCCCGTTCGGGATTTCTCTTGCTGATGACGCGTCCCGGACGTTGGCGTTTTGTTCCTTTTATTGTTTGGGTTTTTCTTTTATGGTGTGGCATTGTTGCTTTCTTTTGTTAATATATATATATATATATATATATATATACAGTCAAATCCCGTTATAACGAACCCTCAACAGACTTATTCAGAATCTACTAATCCGTATTTTCAAAAAATGCCGTAACATGCTAAGATACTATTTCTATAATAAACTTTTTAATATCATAATATTTTCATTAGTAATTAGGGACAAACCAAGTATTAAATAATATACTCAATAATAAACAAACAAAACATTTACCTTTTCCTACTTATTTGCTAATCCACTACATTGAAAAAATATATTATTTTTGGTTGAAAAGTTTTCGATTTTATATACAACTCGTCAATTTTTTTTTATCCACTATTTTAAACAGGTTCACAACATGTTAGTCGATGTTTTCTGTGGCAAAAAAATTGTTCAAAACGTTTTTGCATCTGCAATTGAAGGCCATGGTTCGTCTTGTTCTTCCTCCATGTCTGAAGACAAATCTACAATAGATCTTTTATTCCATTTAATAATGCCACGATATCTTCCTCACTCACTTCCCCAGATGTAATGACATCGTCGTCACAACATTCCAAATGTTCGATTTCATTTTTCGAAAAGGCATTCACTCCGTGCTTTTCTGCTCCTATAGAAAAAGCCTTTCGCTTGCCGACGATAGCCATGATCACTGCAAAGTTCACAGAATGATAAGCTAAGCAATTAAACAAAAATGGCAGAGAAAACACGTGATTGCTCCTAGGTCATCTGACCAGAAAGTCCCC
Organism: Araneus ventricosus; assembly: GCA_013235015.1. NCBI lineage: Eukaryota > Metazoa > Arthropoda > Arachnida > Araneae > Araneidae > Araneus > Araneus ventricosus. Next base: position 13,728 of record BGPR01012315.1, read on the forward strand.
CCTTCCCTGGTTGACACTAGGCCAGGTGTCCACCAGGGGGAGGAGGGGAGATAGAAACTGTAAAAAGCCTTGCCAGTTGTTCCTTTGTCCCACTTATGGGGTTAGCAGCGACTCTAACAAAGGTATAATAGGCGAGGAATGTTGTCTCTGGACCAGAGTATTTCATGCAAAAGGGGTAACTCTTGTAGAAGTTGGATTGACTTGAGCACAATTAGTAATTAGTGTCCCAATGGGCAAGTGAAAAGTTTGAAGTTTTAGAAATTTTCAGTTCGCTATAACCGAGTCTCCAGCCTTTGCTGTTCGTTGTAACCGCATGAAAATACATTATTAGCATAGGGCTTCAGTTGGGACCATGTGAAAGGTTCGCTATATCGCTGTTCGACTGTATATTGCATTTTATTATAATATTTTCACATTTATTTTGTATTGATTGAATTATTTGCTGAATTAAAGAGCTGTTTTGGAGTTCCTTGAAGGCTATTTGAGGAACAATTGTAATTACGAACAGATATCAAATGACCAGGACAACAAATAAACGGCCTACTATTCTCCTCAGTATATCAATTATGCATTTCTTCTTTTTTCAGTCTTTAAGCCTTATTTTTTTATGCACTAATCACTTTAAGCAAGCTTTGTTTTTAGCTTGTTCATAGGAATATTCATTACTTTTTAATTTCAATAAATTCTCTGATATGTAGCTTATATTTCATGAATCACTTGGCAAAATAGATTTTAACATCAAATTGTGACAGACCAGTACTATTTTTAAAGCGTTTCACTAGCTTTGTTTATTGCGTGCATGCACCATCACAGTTATAAGCCTGTGATCTTACTTAAAAATTTACTGAAATGAAATTTCTAGACAAAGCCTTTTGAAGAGTCTACTAACCCCCAAAGGTGATAGGGGAATTGAATCTTGCTCCCACAAAAATGTTAGAAAAAAAGTAGAATCATTCAATATTGGAGCTACGTGTGTGTTACCAAATATACGTAACATTTTATTTAAGCTCTTAGAAAAGTTTTGCTTACTAATTCAATAAAAAAAATCAATGTGCAAATCTTAGGTTAGCACAGCAGTAATCTATTTAATGCATCAAATTATATTTTAGGAAAAAATAATAAGAGGAAATGAATAAATAAATCCTCTTTATTGTTGTTTGCTTCTACTATTAAACTTCATCTCTGATTAATTTAAAATTATATGAAAAAGGTACACATTTTCTATAAAAACTTATGATACATGACGGTGTGTCAAAACAAGACAGAATCTAGGTTTATTCGCGTAATTTTAGAATAGATCAGACGTCGTTCTACAAGCAATTGCATTAACTTTTAGTTGTTAAAAATTTAAATGATTACAAATAAAAACGGGACAAAAATTTTCTGTTCGTTCACTTGCTAGCTCAGTAATTCAACAACTAACAATGGAAAAGCAAACACTGCTGATAAATGTTAGTATTCTGATTCAGGTATAAAATCTAATTTCGAAAGAGACAGAAGATATTAGATGGGTAAAAAGATTCTTCATTAGCGCATAAAAATATGCAAATTATCTGAGACAAAGTA
>BGPR01012315.1:15303-45431 GCA_013235015.1 Araneus ventricosus
TGAAAGAGACAGAAGATATTAGACTGGTAAAAAAATTCTTCATTAGCACATAAAAATATGCAAATCATCTGAGACAAAGTAATTGATTTTGCAATTAGTTGTCCTCTTTTCACATGATCAACCACACTGAAATGCATAGCCGACGTCGTGTAATGACTCAGAACAAATTGCGATAAAAAATATTTTTAATTCCCATAACCGGCGCCATGCTATTTTTTGCATGCAATTTATTACGAAACGTATTTTAAATTTCATATCGGATTAATCAATATTTCCATTAAAAATGCAAGAATGGTGAAAACGTTTGAAATATTACATCGCATATTTTTTTTCATTTCAGATCTTTTTCCTTTCACATTTTTTGAATTTCAGATCTTTTTTTCCCTTTCAATTTTTTTTGCATTTCAGGTCTTTTTCCTTTCACATTTTTTTCCTTTCAGATATTTTTCCTTTCACATTTTTTTAATTTCAGATCTTTTTCCTTTCACATTTTTTCTTGTCGTACAATAATGACGATTTGTTTTTAACTATTTCTTTTCATTATTCATTTTTTCTTCAGTTGAAAGAAAATCCTTTTTTAATCTGATTTTTGCCTTGCCTATAACTTTAAAAAACTCTTAAATATTTTATAACTATTCAACATGATTTCTAAATGAATGCCTTAAATAGTCGCTGCCGTTAAATTGCACATAGGAAGAGGATTGACACACTGTAGACATTTAAACTTTTACAACATTGGAAGTAGAGTACTTTTATTAAAATTTCACTTGGATATTTAAAAGAAGATAATATAAAGAGAAAAAAAAATTCAGTTCAGAATTTTCCAATATAATGTTAAAATGAAAACTTAACTTATATAATGTTGGAACTGCGCATTTATTTAATGAAAAGCATCGTCGTGCAACGTGTAATTGGAAATATACCAAAATAAGTAAGATTTTGTATAGCTATATCTACTTGAATTAGATAAAATATAGAGGAAGGTCCTAGTTTTCATTTGAAAAAAAATGGTGTCAAGTCCAAAACCAACAATTTTTGGTGCTTTAGAAATATTAGCAAGTAACCTTTCTAATCCCTTTGAATTTTTTCTCCTACTTATTATAGTCCTGCCTTGGTCAAAAATGAAAGAATATTTTTTTAACTAATGTAAAAATTAAAAAAAAATATTCTTTCACTTTTGACCAAGGCACATCACTGGGTTGTGCCACTGTACTGCTAGGACAATAAAATATGACACTATCATGCGTGAATTTAGTACAAAGCTAAACTTTTCAAATTTATTGCACAAAATATAGTTACATATTATGGTTGACAATATTAAAATTGAAAAATGAAGTTGGTTGTCTTAAAAATATGTAGGTAACTAGTTAAGGATTTTGTGTTCATTTGTAAGCAAATTATATATTAATGATTTTAAGATTATTGAGACCAGAATAAAATCTCTTAGTCTTAGAAAAAGGAGAGTTAAAAAAGAAAACTCATATTGAAACTATAACAGAGAAACAGTACAAATTCTTTATAATAAGAAAAAAGCTACAGAAAAGAAACAATTCTTTGAATAGGAAAATACTAAACTAATAAATATTAAATTTACGAAATGAAACCTGAAATTTTCTATTAGCCTTGGCGACAAATTAACGGTACAAGTAAATCCATGAACATATCCACGATTTTCATATTGAAAAGATATTTAATATCTGGCTATGCAAATACATTTTCTTTCTTTATTAGGAATTTCACTGCGACCTCATCTTGCTCGTACATAAGAATCCCCCCGGAATTTATTTATGTATTTTCAACCGGCCCCGGCTCAGCCTACTCAAGAGGGTGTACGGCTTTCTACGGGCTGGAGGGGAAACATAAAACAAAAGAAATGAAACGCATTAAAAAACAATTTACAAAGAACCCAAGGGTTGAGCAGAACAACTTAAAAATCAACGTTTAAAACAAGAACTCCAAAATAAAAAACGATAAAGAGCAAGAACACAAAGCATAAAAAAATTAAGAGCAAAAACACAAAATTCACAGAGCAAAAACACTAAAAGTTTAACATTAAAAACACAAAACACAAAAAGATTAAGAGCAAGAAAACGAAACGCAAAAGCCCAAAGAGCAAAAACACAAAACGCAAAAGCCCAAAGAGCAAAAACACAAAACGCAAAAACTCAAAGAGCAAAAACACAAAACGCAAAAACCCAAAGAGCAAAAACACAAGATTTGCGCGCTTGTTTATGAGAAACGTAACCCCACTTTTCAATTCTGATACAACACTGCAATATACTGTTTACAGGTAGCCACGGTACAGGAAGATGCACTTGGACGATGTTAATAACCTCCCCTCATATTATTCAATTTACTCTCAGACAATTATTTGTGCTTTGACATTTCAAAAAATACAAGAAAGGCGCAGTTCGGGTGAGCGCCGTAGATTTTGCGTGAAAACGTCGGGATAAAATCGTAAAACAAGTGTTTCGTATTACTATATAAATTAATTATCAATCTCTTTAATACAATATTTACACAGAGTAGAATAATGGTTACAAAATAGATAAAACACAAGCTACCACAGACCCTTGCTACATGCGATAAATTTGTGATTTATCTATTCCGTAACCATTATACTACTATATGTAAATATTGTATTAAAGAAATTGATAATTAAATTACATATTAATACGAAAGACTTGTTTTATGATTTTATTCCGACTTTTTCACGTAAAATCTACTGCACGGACCCGAACTGCGCTTTTCTTATGTTTCATTTAGAGTAGCTTTTGATGGCGCCATCTGTTGACAGTATATAGAACTATATTCCGCTTATGCGCAGTAAAACATTATTTACTACAAATGCTCATATTACCTGAAATATTCAAATTTTTGAATTCAAATTTTAATACAATGTTTCTTTTACGTATTGTCAAGTATTCTGCAAGTTCCGTACAATTCGAAAGAAAACTCCGCATGTTATCTTCAAAAAACATACGGAGTTTGAAATTTTCAATTTAATACCGATTTTTACTTATATTCCGATAAATATTTTTATTGTCTCACTTTAGGTCTTAGTAATACTCCTCAAGCTCTCTAAAATGACATCAGAATCAACCTCCTAGCTAAACGCGTTTCCACGCTACACTTATTTATAACCTTACATAAAGCTAATTCATAACACACACGCGCATGCGGATAAACTGGTTCGATGACGTCACAATAAAAAAACAAATACTATGCGACAAACTCTTACATATGCGATATATCCGTTGTGGGGTCAATCATTATTTTCGAATTATTAGTCTCGTAGATATTAGCGATTCGAATCTGACGGTATTTTAACACACAAGAAAGTTTGACCGACTATCACTGTAACGAGCTGAAAAACGTTTTCACGTCAAAATTATTGGTGGCGAATGCATATTGGAATTCCATTCTTCCTCATCCATTCTTTAGTTTTTGTCTAATACTATCTCGCAATTTGTTGCCATTCTGGTCTTCATATGGACTTCCTGGAATGTGTTGGAAGGATTGCTATGAGAAATTCCATCACCCATTTTTATTTTACTCAGATATTATTAAGCATGAAAGCAGAAGGCAAAATGAAAATCTGTAAATCAATAAAAAAAAAAATTATATTCTTGTCTTCTATATTTCTGCAATAAAAATGCAATACATCATGCGAATATGAAAACTGACAAATCTTTGTTGAAATAAAATGCACTGAAATAAAATTTGAAAGGAAAAAGAATATTAAACAAATTAATACTCTTTCGGCTGGTTAGAAATATAAATAATCCAGAAAACTAATATTTATAACTTAACTGCTTTAAAGGATTTCATTGTATTCTCATCACCATTCTCAGCCTAATTTACTCCAATTATTCAAAATATAACTATTCACATTTCAATTTGGAAGCAAGAAAATAAGGTTTACTCTATTATTTCATCAGAGGGGAAACTAGAGATACTTGACCCTACTTTTACTTTTTCTTATATTTCTCCAATAGTTGAATTTTTATAATCATAAAAAGATTTGTTTTTAAAAAGGATAAATGTATTTATGCTAAACTGATATCTCATCTTATCATAAGATAGATATATTTCATGAAATCTTCTAAGGTCCGCTATCCCTAACATTAGAGATACTTGACCCTAAGTTAGGGATACTTGACCCTTCATGCAAAGAGTATTTAAATTCTTTTGATAATTTGTAGGTACGCGAAATTCAGATATCAGGTTAATACTACTGAATTACAAAAGGTGTTTAGTATCGAAAAATATTGATGAAACTAATAAAATATAATATAAAATCTATAAAACTCCGTTGTTATTAATAAAATCTAGTTAATAAATTAAATTAGTCTAGTAATTAAATTAAATCTAGTTATTAAATTAAATTAGTTAAAAATTTAATAAAGAATTAAGATATGGATTTAATTAAATGATAAAAATTACAGCAATGGAATTGGCAACCTAGCAGCGTCGTTAGCGCTTTAAAGAAATCCCGGTTTTGGAAAAATAGAAAGAAAAAAAAAGACTAGCATCAAAATGAAAAAAGGGATCGAAAAAATGTTGTACAAAGCTAAAAATAGAGAACCTTAATAGACTTACTCGGTTCTTCTAATATTTAATGAAAATTAAAAGAGAAAGAATAAAATAATATATTAAAAGAGAAAATTCAAATCAAGAAAAAAAGACAAACTCAATGGAAATAGAGAAACGTTAAATAAAACCAAACGATGACAAATAGTTCGAGCAAAAGATTTTTATTCAAATAATAAATAAATAAATAAAAGTTTATTTCAGGCGAGGAGAAAAATATATTGATTAAATTCAATTCTTTTTAAAATTCTTACTAAAATAATTATTTGTATTATTTGAAATTATCATATTAAAAAGAAATTTCATTCAGTAAATAATTACTAGCAAACAATTTTTAATTAATTATTCTCTATATTTGAGTTGCCATTTTGCTAACAAACTACACGCACCAGAAAACTTATTCCAATCACAAAATATGCTTCGGTCGGCTGCAACATCGGAGCTGCAATAGTTTTTGATAAGGTCAAGTATTCCTAACTTTTTAGGGTCAAGTATCCCTAACTTTTTAAGGTCAAGTATCCCTAGCTTTTTTAGGGTCAAGTATCCAATCTTTAGGGTCAAGTATCCCACTTTTATGGCAGTATCCCTAACTTTAGGGTCAGGTATTCTAACTTTTTACGTTCAAGATCCTAACTTTATGATCAGTATCCCTAGCTTTTAGGGTCAAGTATCCCTAACTTGAGTTTTTCTAAATAATCTAAAATTTAACTACTAGAATTAGATTCTGGTATACCATAGTATATCAAATTAAAGCTAGAAGTATGCTTAAACTCCGAAATAGTTTTAATTCATCATATATTCAATAGTAAACTTCTATCCACTGAGGAATGAAAAGAAATTTACTTTTGACCCCACCCTAATTTATTTACCAATACCATCACCATGGCTTTTCAGGTTGCAATGAAAACCCCCTCCAATATGACCAAAGGTGAAATAAAAATGGCACTCAAAGATTACCAATTATCTCAGAAGCTAAGAAAATCACGTAGAGTCAAGTATCCATAGTTTCCCCTATGCTTTTTTGCAACAAGAAACTAATGTCTTTATTAATGTTTCTAAACAACTAACTCCACCAGTAGTGTGCCAGCATGTCGTGCGGGCATCGGATTATCGCATATTTAGTCTTATAAACTAAAATTTTATCATTAATTAGCGTTATATTTCGACACAAAAATTACGTAGAATCCATAAACATATCAAGTATTATATGCCTTCTTAGATGAATGAAAACGATAACCCCTTTCCAAAACAGATGGGATCATCTTATTGTTAAGGGGTTAAACGGGAATATCTTAATCTACTTCAACTGATAAATCCGGCCGTTTCATGGGTAAATCATTTTTGCACAATTAAGGTTCTTTAGAAAACGGATTTCTGAACAGAACAACATTTTATTTTTTAAAACCTACTTCGATGGTTGGGAAATATTTGAAAAGCCTTTAACTAAATCTAACTATCCGCGTGAGCAACATTGTTAGAAAATCTTATTAAATAAGATCTCTTTCGCAGGAGAAGATTCGTTAATGCAACTAATATATAGAGCTCAAATTTATCTACAGTCGATAGAAATGCAGCTAAATTTATCTGTAGTTAATAGAGGTAAGACCAGAGAGACTAATCGATAAATGGAGAAGATATATTATATAGTAATCGTCACTTGCATCTGATTGGCTAGTAACGATGTTCCTTTGAAGATATTAAACAGTGATTGGACATTCCGAAAATCAATTGAGACATCTGTTATCCGGATTGATTCCTTAGCCTGTCGTTTACTTCATTTGCTATAATTAAATGCTTGTGAATGAAGTTAAGGAAATAGTGCTCAGATTATAATATTTATTATTCAGCATTCTATATCAATTTTCATTGCTTTATTGTCACACATGCTTGGTGTCGAAAATTGCCTAATTTAAATGAACTTTGGATTCTAAATAGTTAATAAATATCATCATTTAGAGATGATTTTTTCTTATCATTATTTTCTCTATTATTATTATTTATTTTAATGTTATTTAGTTATTATTCAAGAAATTGTGCATTGAGCAGTTTGAAATTATGTATAGGGAAATTTGAAACTGTGATAAGAAATTGAGTATAGGTTGATTTAGCTTTTTTCTTGTGATGCAGTGCGTTGCATGTTTAGGTTTTAATTTGTGGTTTTCTGTATATATTCTTGCAAAAGTCTTTCTGTGGGTGTATGGTGTAAACACTCCAACACTCAGGATAATGGAGAATGAAGATTTATTTACAAATATGCAGGTAAACACGTAGCACAGGTACAGGAAACAATAGTTCTTTCACAGATTACCAATGTAAATAGACAGCAATTCACAGGTAATAACAGTTCAGCACTTTGATATTTAACAACACAAATAGTAGCAAATAACTAGCAACGACAATAGCTGCACTTTCAATAGCGCTCAGCTCACCAGCTTACTAGCTCGCACAGCGGATAGGACTCTAAAGACGTTCGCGATCCAAGACGATCCTAGTCGATCAACAACAACCCTCCATCGTCCAAGCGCTCTCCTTATATAGTTTTCCCCGGCAGGCCGTGACGTCACATGGAATGATCTAGCACATTCGTGGCGTATCTTATCTCCTAATAGAAATATCGAGAAGATTCCAGCACCTTTGAGATCCCATATTTCGTCGCCAAAGTCGCCAAATTTGTCGCCAAGGTCGGGGAACCAGACGTGGCTGCTGCTAGCCATCCCATACTTATCCCAGTAAAACTCTCTTCCCAACCATAAGACTCACATCGCTGCGAAGCGACTTTCCATGTTTGTAACAATATATATTTTTAAGCTTTCTTTTTCTTTCGCTTTATTTTCCTTATGATTGTATTTTAATTTATGTTATTTGGCAATTAATCAAGATTTTGAGTTTAGGTAAGTTTGAATGTGCGTATATGAATTTGAAATTGTGAGAAATTGCGTTGGTTATTTAAAATTTTTTTCCTATAAAGCAGTGTACTTTGTGAAGAAATTTTGTACTCGAATTTGCTGGCGTTCTTCGGAACTGTCAGTGGCTCGATATTTGTATGTTCCTAACGACAGTCTAATTACTAGTTATTATTAACCATTTTTGTCTTTTTTTAGATTAGGGAGGTAAAATCCCTTCAATATACAAAGATTGACTTAAGTTGTGAGTACCTGAAGTTATATGAGAACTATTTGAGGATGGCCGCTGCAATTGTTACCTAGAGGTGGATGATCACGGTCATACATTAGCCGGTGTCCCTGAAAATAAAACACATCATGTTAGTCTGTTTTCTAAACAATATTCATTATTTAGAGAGCAAACAATATTCTGCTTTTTATCGCAGTAATTTTTAAATGAATATGTTTTCTTAACAACAAGAAATAATGAACGAAAATTTGAAGAACAAGAAATTTCAAATCTATCAAAAAATGGATTTTTTTAACTTTGCAATCTATCAGAATTTCATTGTCATTGCTATAATTTTATTAATCAAGATTTCTTCTAATCAAATATAACCACGCTATATAGCCAAAATATTAAGCTTGGTGGTCATTCAATCAAAAGTTTGAATGAATCAATCAAACATTTTAAATATTCAAAATTAGAAAATAAAAAAAAGACTAGCATCAAAGTGAAAAAAGGATCTAAGAAATGTTGTACAAAGCTAAAAATAGAAAACTTAATAGACTTACTCGGTTCTTATAATATTTAAAGAAAATTAAAAGCAAAAGATAAAATTATATTTTAAGAGAAAATTGAAATCATGAAAGAAAGACAAACTTAACGAAAATGGCGAAACGTTAAATAAAACCAAACGATGACAAATAGTTCGAGCAGAAGATTTTTATTCGAATAATAAATAAATAAATAAAACTTTCTTTCAGGCGATGAAAAAACAGATTGATTAAATTTCAATTCTTTTTAAAATTCTTACTAAAATAATTATTTCCATTATTTGAAATTATCATATTAAAAAGAAATTTTATTCAGTAAATAATTACTAGCAAACAATTTTTAAGTGATTATTCTCTATATTTGTGTTGTGATTTTGGCAAATAACTGCACGCACCAGAAAACTGATCCCAACCACAAAATGCGCTTCGGTCGGCTACGACATCCGAGCTTTCATTTATGCATGAAATTTGAAACTAAATAGTCTCTGATAAATACTTTAATGCGACATCTAAAACTCAGAACGCTATGTATTACTTGAATGAAATTTGTCTACTTTGTTATCAAATAATTCATACAAATTTAACTCAATTTAAATACCATAAACGATAAATTTATTCCAACATAGAAATTGTGTTACAGAGGGTGATAATATTAATAAAACTCGTTTAACTTCACAATGCTTTGAATTGAAGAGTGACTGTGGTATAGTGTGCCTACACTCATGCAATGTATAAGAATACCAAGGAATTTACATTCAACTTTGTAGAGAGCGTCAGTAAATGCTTTGAATTGAAGAGTGACTGTGTTACAGTATGCCTCCACTCCCGCAATGCATAAGAATAACAAGGAATTTAATCCGTGACATTCAACTTTGTTGAGAGCTTCAGTAATTGTATATAAATTGACGGAGTCTACGCTCTTTATTAAGCGGCACAAACAAAGGCGTAGTGGCATAATGGTGCTTCATATCTGCGTTGGTATATATCTGATGTATTCTATTTTAACCTATGAATTCCCAAATGAATGTTTCAGTCGAATTCATTATGTTCTGCGAAACGCGGCTAATACGTAATAAAGTCTGTGGCGTTTCCTATACATATTTAGTTGCATATGTACCTTCTGTTTCAATAATCTAATTGAAGCTTTCATTTAACATACAAGGAGTATGTATATTATACAGCTTGGAAATATCAATGCTAGGCGTTTAATATCAGGCAAAAGTTAACAGTAATGAGTTTCTAACAAGAGAACATGACTGTCTGCGTAACACCTGTTTCAAAATTTAGAATCATATTAATTCTAAGCAGTGACTTTCATACGGGTTTTGTATGAAATAATTAGCATGAATTCAAAGGCTGGTAGAGAGGACCGAAATAAGTAGATTTTGTAATGGAATATGTGTTCTGAAGTAGCTGAAGGCCATGATACAGCATCACATGATGAGGCTTCGTATGTACGTTCAGGTGAGTTTAACACCCTCAACCCTCGACTTTGGGTCAAAATTTCACACCTATTAGGCAGGAAAGGAAGGAACCCACACAGATCCTGCCTACCCAAAAGGGTGTAAGACCCTTAATGGAACGGTGGGGAATAATTAGGGAAGAATTGCATACCTATTAGGCTCTTTGAGCGGAGTCAGGGTGTGTAGTGTATACCAATTAGGTAAGAAATCACCTGGCACGTTAAGGGCCTTACATCTTGGTTGGCTGGGTCGGTGTACGAGTTCCTTACTGATTAGGAAAGATTCTCTATTAACCCTCAACTGGGGAGGTGCGGTCAGATAGACCGCTAAAGATGGTTTACCCATCACCCCTACTCCATGTTTATTTCAATTGAATTTGTTCGACCTGTAGTTCTCATTTTGTGATCTTGAATACACGTATACATTTTCTTGAAGTTTCGGCGCCTGCATTTTTTTATATTCCAGTTATTGATTTCCTCGCGGTCTATAAGACCGCGCCTCCCTGCTAGTGTTCCAATATTGTGAAAGCACTAAAACTTAGTACTCGGAATATCATCCAACCTTCTGATCCTCGTTATCACGAAGAACTTCCAAAACTTCTAATTGAAGTCGGAAGTGATTTCAGTGATGTTAAGAGAGGAGTTTTTGATGAAAGTTTCCATTCTACTAATTTTGATTTATCCGAATTTGAATATGGAGAAGATAAACACGAAACTGAGCCTTCTTCATGTAAAAATTATTATTAGTGAAAATATCGTTTTTAGTGGTCACTTGTCAAATCAAAACAAACTGTTGGAACTCCTACTCAGAATATCATCCGACTTCCAGAACTGACCTATGGCAATTTTCTATAGAATATTGGATAAGAGCATTGTAATTTCATACATTTTGTATGAAAGTTATTCTGTAAACCCTCTTATGAATAGAAACCCTTGAAAGAGAATTAGCTCTCCCCAAAATAAAAATAAGAATCGAAAATCTAAGAATAAATCGTTCATTGCGAATGTCAGTGAACCAAATTGTAGAAATAGATATGCAGGTCCATGAGAGATTGATAGTCCTGGAAGACCACCAAGTTGGAATTGAGGAAAATACTTAATTTATGTCCCCAAAAGAAGAAATGGAAAAATGTATATTTATACATATATTGTGAAAGTCTTATGTTTAGAAAGCACTAGGAAATTTTGTTATGGATGTGCTCAAAAATCTTAACTGAAATAATCCGTGTGAAAATAAGTCAGTTTTACCCAATGTCATTTTTTTTTATATTTTATATAATAGTTAACTTTTACATTATATTATTTTTTCATACATTTATATAATGGAAAAATAAATATCATTTGAAAAATAAAAATAAAATATTTGTTTTTTTAAGAATCACATTATTTATACTTTGTATTATGCGAAAAATGTAGGTAGGTTATTTTTCTGCTGATAATATATTTTGTAAAATTAAAAAAACATTTTTTATATTAAGAGAAATATCTATAGAATATATAGGCAGAATTTCATACTGGTGTTTTGAGTAGAAAATTTTATTTGGATCTTTAAAGAATGTTAGACCTCACCTCCCCAGTTAAGTCCAAAATTTTCATCTCCCCAGTAAAGGGTTAAGCCGTCAGCACACGCACGAGGTATTTTTTACCCCATCCTTTCTCTTTTGTTAAAGAATTCTGGAAATTTCTAAACACTTGCCCCTGTTACTTCCTGTACCTTTCATAGAGGAGCTAGAAGAAGAGGATAAGAAGGCCAAACCCTGTGAAAGGGGGTTCCTCACTTTTTACTGGGGGCGTTGGGGTTAAATTGACCCGTGCTTGTGCTAACGTTTCACGTTAATTTAAAAATAATTTTGGATGCAATTACATAAATACCGTTTCAAATTATAATTCCTTAACCCGTCAGCACACGCATGTGCTATTTTTGACCCCACCAATTCTCTTTTGATAAGAAATTGTAGGAATTTCAAAACACTTGCCCCTGTTACTTCCTGTACCTTCATGGGGGAGATAGAAATAGAAGATAAGAGAAGCAAAAACTGGAGAAACGGGATTTTTGACTTTTTACTGGGTGGTTGGAGTCATTTTGACCCGTGGGTGTGCTAGCGTTTCAGATTCGTTTAACGTTATGGCTATGACAGTGTACGAACGTGCGCAGCAGAGAAGAAACGAATACAGAAAAGTATGGAAAAAAGGAGATAAATAAAACTTTACTTTTTCTTATTCAAAACCGTATTTATGTAATAAATACAAGTTACTTGCACGAAAAAATGTTCATATACTTTGTCTATATTTTATTTTTGTACAAATAGCCAGAAAAATAAGGAGTAAGTGTCTAACAATTTGGGGTCAAAATGACCCCACGAGTGTGCTAATTTTCCTAAAATGGGTCCGCATGCTGAAGGGTTTATGCTTCGACTGGTGCAATAGACAAATACTTACAAGGATCCTACATTCTACCTTGTAAGTTTGAAATACGGAATTTTCTATAACATATTCTGCCCTATATATAAAATGAATTCCAGCGAGATCGGTGTTCGTATAGCGAAGCATACTGCTTGAGATCCGTAGCGACAATGGTGACTTACAATAGCGACCTCTACCAACACAACGTACCTACGTTACGAAATCTGCTTATTTAGACACCCTGTACTTGCATCTTAGTTTATGCATGACTTTTAGCATCACTTTGAAATAAATACTCAAGTATGAACCGGCACTCGAAATTTGTACTTCTTACTTTCTCGTATACGAAGTATACAAAGAGGAAGTATTGTAATCGTCAAAAAATTCGAGCTCGAGGTTTTGACGAATCTCCACGTTTTAGACCTCCATGAGTCCGAGAAACACAATTTTGGAATCATGTCTGTCTGTGAACAAGATAACTCAAAAACTATTAGAGCTACGGGGATGAAAGTTGGTATGTGGTCTTTAAACATTTCTATCAAATTTTGGACAAAATCTGTCAACGGGAAGTTTGTCTGTCTGTATGTTCGAGGTCATGCGAACGCTATAACTCAAAAACTTGAAAAGCCAGATGGATAAAATTTTATACACAGTTTTATCATCATGAATGTAGGTTTGTATAAAATTTTGGGCCAAATCCGTCAAAGGGTTGACTGTCTGTCGGTCCGTATAATTTACTTTTGAAGAGAATCCGTTATCTCCACACGCATGCGTACTGGTTACTGCTGTTCCCGTAATACGGTCTATCCTGGCTCACTGCCAACTTCTTCTCGAATAAAAGTGAATTAATTATGGAGTGTTTTCTTTTAATTTTTCTTTCACGCCGAAACATTTTCTCAATAAGAGTTGCATATTTGATTTGCGGTTAGTTTTATTTTGTATATTTCGTAATGCATTTTTTTCTGAGTGGATTTTGCATTATTTTTACTCTGACAGAACGAAAGTAGTTGCTAAAAGTAAAGTTATAAGGTAACAAACCAAAATTAGTGTCAATTGATTCATCAGTTCTGTTCTTCATGCTTTTTTAATTTATTAAGCATTCTGCCAATGTGCATGATATTTTCAACTACAACTATCGGTAGTAAATTTGTAACAATCAGATCGGAGATATTGCTGGCAAGCTAAAAGGCTGCTTAGATGTGTGCAAATCTTTTAGTAACTTACATTAGATAATTGAAATTTGGTATGTGGTCTACTAATTTATCCACGCGGTGGGAGGGGAAACAGCACCTTTTTGGGGAAGTATACGAGAAAGTTTAGGGGAGGCCACTCCCGCTGGTTTAACTTAAATTTAAACAGATATTAAATTTTAAAATTTGACATAAATTTTAACAGACAGATAAATAATCCTGTTTTCCCATGGATTGGACTATTTTTGTTTAAAAATTTCTGTAATTTTTAAAATTTTATGTTTGGCGAGTATATGTGTAATGTGAAGATTCGAGATTGTTTGCGAAATAGGTATGTAATTTAATCACAATTATGGCAACATATTTGTAAGAAGACTCAAGTACATGAAGCATGTGTGGAATTTTGGTACTTCTTTAATCACTATTTCGAGTGCCTTTTACTGAAATACAT
Organism: Araneus ventricosus; assembly: GCA_013235015.1. Taxonomy (NCBI): domain Eukaryota; kingdom Metazoa; phylum Arthropoda; class Arachnida; order Araneae; family Araneidae; genus Araneus; species Araneus ventricosus. Next base: position 29,062 of record BGPR01012315.1, read on the forward strand.
GAGTTTAATTTTTTTCAATTACATAGACAGAATATATACAATTTTAAATTGTTTGCGAAAATTATTTTGTTAATTTTCGAACTCGCTTTTGTTAGATAACACAGTTGATTTTAAAAATAAATTTTTGCATTGTAAGGGTAATTTTTCAGAAAGAATAATGAAAACTTTTTTGGATAATAATATGCTCTCCATTATCATCCAGAGATTGTTACTTTCACCCAAGCTCTACTTGTCTGGTCAGAGAGAAAATCTACAATTCTGTATTTTCACAGTTAACTCTTAAATCCCGAGGCAACTTTTTTCTTCTAGAACTTTTAAAATCGGGAGTTTTTGGGAGAAAGCGACATAAATTGGACTCTCTCAACCTGGGTGGTTATTTACCCTTCCCCACCCTTGCTATAACCTTCCCTTAAGGCGCAAGGAAATGGGCTGTGGTTGGCAAGGATAAGTGCACCCCCTACCGCGCTTATCTCCTAAGCGATCTTAGAACCTCACCTCCCCTCATAAGAAGCCAACCGCCTCAGACAGGCCTTCGTGGCTGTTATGGGAAATTTTTTAGACCGCCTCGCTCGGTTTGAGAGGTTTAAATAATAAACTCATCAAAGTAGTTAATTAATCTTTGGATACTTTCATTACTTGCAGATATGACATTACTACGTGAAAAAGTACGTTACCTTTTAACTACATTATTATAAATATTGATATTTAAAAATAATTTATTAATAATTGAGAATTCCAAACTGAATTCTCTAAGTGAGATATGCAAGCTCAATCATCGAGCAAGTTTTGATATAGAGTAAGAATGCTCAAGTTGTGCCACAGACTAAGTCGTACCTATTCCATTCTGACTTTGTTTTCGTCGAATCGTAATTGAGAATTGAAAACTGAATTCTTTAAGTGAGATATGCAAGCTCAATCATCGCACAAGTTTTGACATAGATTAAGAATGCTCAAGTTGTGCCACAGCATAAGTCGTACCTATTCCATTCTGACTTTGTTTTCGTCGAATCGTAATTGAGAATTCCAAACTGAATTCTCTAAGTGAGATATGCAAGCTCAATCATCGCGCAAGTTTTGATATAGAGTAAGAATGCTCAAGTTGTGCCACAGCCTAAGTCGTACCTATTCCATTCTGACTTTGTTTTCGTCGAATCGTAATTGAGAATTGCAAACTGAATTCTCTAAGTGAGATATGCAAGCTCAATCATCGCGCAAGATTTGATATAGAGTAAGAATGATCAAGTTGTACCACAGCCTAAGTCGTACCTATTCCATTCTGACTTTGTTTCCGTCGAATGAGCAACGCTGACGACATTGCGATGTTAATTCCATTAATGAGAATGGAGATTCGATGCGTTCCAACCTAACCTCGAAGAAAAATAAGTTTTGGGTAGTCTTTTTATGGTTTTCGTGCATATTTCGTAAGACGTAGAACAAAATTATTATTAACAACATGTTATTATTTCTTAGGGAATCATTCTGCGCTATTTGAATAGTTGCTTTTATGCATAAATGACGCTCTAGTTCAATTCATTTTTTTATGATGCTTATTTAAAATGTTACACTTGCGTTGCTTAAGTCTGTAACTTCTAGAGGGCCTAAGTCTAGATCAAGTTAACTTCACAAAATTGATAGAGGCGAGATTTATGTAGATGCTGAGGTAGTCGGCACATACAACTATTGAACTCAAGTGCGACATGTTAACCTGCACGATACTGCCTTACTCGGCTTCCGATCTATCATACCTGTATTCACAAAAATCAGAAGTATTCCCTCGCATGTGTGACTGGTGACGAAGTCGAATCAAGACTACTCGTTAATAAAATAACAAATTTAATGAAACAATTAAATTAATTAAAATTAAAATACTAAATCATAAAATCATTATACAGCTAGCTAATCAAATAATACAAACAAGGAAGAGCAGAGCAGTAACAATCAGTGCTTATATACAGCAACAGGCTCGACACTATTGGTAGATAGGCGACATCACAAAGAGGGCGGATCTGATCTACATGAAATCGCAATTCTGGATGTTGCCAGATGCCGCGATGATGCCACAAGTCGTACCACTAACAAGGCTTTTATCGTACTTGTTACGCCTTAAGGATCTCTTGCACATTTAAAGATACATGTAATTTATAGAAACAGAGTATAGTTCTTGTTAATATGTAATGTGAAATGCGCTTTTTCCAATTTTCAGGCAGGTCCATAAACCTTGCAAAACATATCCATAAAACTTCGAGACAAGATATAGACGAGGCGTTATGAAAATCACCCAATGGTGATATGGGCTTCAATGAAAGTATAATATTCTTAAACCGAAACTGTGAAGTCACATTCTAGACCTAAATAAATATTATGAATTTGGAAAGCCGGTGGATTAATTCTATACCGAATAGTTTACTCAAAGAATAGTAATACAAGGTGTTTATGCTTCATCTTCTTCCATGGTTCGACTTAGGACATAGGTGGTACGACTTACGAACCGGTTTCCATAGTCGTACCGATGTTATTACTTTAAGATTTCTTGATTTCATTCGCCATAGTACGTTAATTTGGGCTTTCTTGTAATAAATAGATGCAATATTCATAGAATAATGCAAAATTTAATCCTTTATTTAGTAAAACCATTATGAAAATTACCCAATGGTGATATAAGCTTCAACAAAAATATAATATTCCTAAACCGAAACTGTGACGTCACCTTATAGAACTGAATAAACGTTATGAATTTGGAAAACCAAAAGGGTTGACCGAGGATTAAATCAAGACCGCATACTTTACTCAAAGAATAATAATACAAGGTGTTTTTGCTTCATCTTCTTCCATGGTTCGACTTAGGACATAGGTGGTACGACTTACAAACCGGTTTGCTTAGTCTTACCGATGTTATTACTTTAAGATTTGTTGATTTCATTCGGCATAGTACGTGTAATTTGAACTTTCTGGTAATAAATAGATGCAATATTCATATAATAATGCAAAATTTAATCCTTTATTTGGTACAACCGTTATGAAAATTACCCAATGGTGATAGATCTTCAAACAACTATAATATTCCTAAATCGAAACTGTGACGTCATTATAGAACTGAATAAACGTTATGAATTTGGAAAACCAAAGGTTGACGAGGATTAAATCAAGACGATATAGCTGTTATAAGCTACAATACAAGTGTTTTTTGCTTCATCTTCTTCCATGGTTCGACTTAGGACATAGGTGGTACGACTTACGAACCGGTTTTCTTAGTCTTACCGATGTTATTACTTTAAGACTTGCTGATTTCATTCGGCATAGTACGTGTAATTTGAACTTTCTTGCATTAAATAGCTGAAATATTCATATAATAATGCAAAATTAAATCCTTTATTTGGTAAAACCGTTATGAAAATTACCCAATGGTGATATGATCTTCAACGAAAATATAATATTCCTAAATCGAAACTGTGACGTCACCTTATGGAACTGAATAAACGTTATGAATTTGGAAAACCAAAAGGGTTGACCGAGGATTAAATCAAGACCGAATAGTTTACTCAAAGAATAATAATACAAGGTGTTTTTGCTTCATCTTTCTTCGGTTTCCTTAGTCGTACAGATGTTATTACTTTAAGATTTCACTGTTGGCATGTCGTGAGTGTTATGTAGCAGAGTTAACGCAGATAAAAGTCAGTTTAAAATACAAAATAGCTTTAATCCAGTTTACTTAAAAAGAAACATGCTACTGTCTTGCAGCTTACACACTCACTGACAGCCATCCATTCGACTGCCTGTCTAAAAACACAAATGAACAAAATATATAGATTGTAACAACCAATCAACTTAGACTAGTGCCGTAATTTCGGCTACGTCATGAAATAAACCAATGAGATACGTTTCATTCAGTGACTGAACAAGTTCATTTGAATTTCCAACAGATTTCTTGATTTCATTCTTCATAGTACGTTAATTTGAAATTTCTTGTAATAAATAGCTGCAATATTCATATAATAATGCAAAATTTAAACCCTTATTTAGTAAAGTCTGCAATTTGGAAACTTTTTTTCCTTAGGGGGCACGATCTAATCAACCTTACCATAATAACCGTTATGCAAAACAGATTTCACGCCAAAATGTATGGCTCATCATGAATTTAAAAATTAGTTCTACAGTATCATCTGAGACACTTCACAACAACGATATTTTCAAAAATAGATTTCTAGATCATAGTTTATCGCAGATATGAGGAATATAAAACTTTTAAGCTATTGCGATGCTTAAAAAGCGTTTTCATCGTTTCAGTACCATCATTCCTTTAAACATAGCAATAAACAACGATATGCTTTGAGGTTCTTAATAGGCTAATAAGTGGTGACATGGTTTGGGAGGGTTTCAATTGAAATAGAGGCTGTCGTCGAAAGGGTGATGGGTAGCATTTAATTTTTTGCAGAAGATTGATGCTGCAATAAATGCTTTAGGGCACCATAGAAGCATTTTAGAGAAAAGAAGACATAGCTTTTTTTCCAGCTATTCCAGCAACATTGTGCAATCAAATTTCGACTATCACATCTCCCCTTCAAGTAATACAATGCAAAGATAAAACAGTACATTTCCCCCTCATTCCAGTTTGTAGAAAAAACATCAGATTCTGAAAGTTTGACTTAATAAATGTCATAAAACGAATCTGTTAAGAATTGTTTATTTTTAAATATCAAATTGTGGTTTTTTTTGCACAGGCTTAAACAATTGATTTGAAATTCGAAGTACGCGAAATTCGAACTTATTTATAATTATAATTTAAGTTCTAATGTTGACTGGATAACTATTCTTTATTGTATGCGTTTATTTGTTTACTTTTCTCGCCAAATTTTACGATAATGAATTAAAAATGAGAAACATTTTCATAACGCGATATTCTGATAAAATGATTGACATGCTAAAATGGTACTAGAACTGAAGCAACCCTCCTACATTAAAGCATTCTAAAAGAAAGGTTTCCATATAAAAGGTACAATATTTCCGTATAATAAGGAGCATAGATAGCAACAGTCCGCATACAAATTAATATTCTAACTTGCCTCCAACATCTCAGTTCCGATATAATAAAGAATTCTGTAATTCTTCTTTACGCTGAGAGGGTTTTTTATAACCGTAAACCTCATCTGATCGGCTACCTACCGGTGAATTATTATTATTAATAATAATAAATTGAAAATAATTTAAAAAGTTTTTGAAAACACGATTTTATTTATGTATCTAATTATTAATACAGAAATGTTTCTATCAAAAATAGGGCAGCAAAACAAAACCATACGAGGGTTAGGCGTTGAAAACAATAGCGCAAATGAAATTAAGCCACAATTATTTTCATAAGAAAATTCCTAAAAAATCATCAGAAAATAAAATTACGATAATTTTTCATTTAGCTTAAATTATTTGTATCAATGTTTCACAGTTTTATGATTTTGTTTTAATGTCAGTATTTTCAGGAAAATATATAATCGGGAAAAATATCCATTGGTAATCTTCCAACATTCTCTCACATATTAAAATATTTCACAAACAAGTAATTTGCGTTTGCACAAGTTTTCAGTAAATATCTTCTCATAATCAGAGGTAACAGAAAACATTACTTTTACTCATATTAACTACTAGCAATACGCGCACGGCGTTGCCCGTGGAATCAGGACTTCAACAAAATGAAGGGGGAAAATATGATCTGTGGTATTTAAATATATACAAAATGATCAGAGAAGAAGAAAAAAAAGAGACTGAGATTAAATCTTCCGCTTCAGGTTTAAACTTTGAAGCCACATTATGTAAATAGCTCCTTGAAGACATATAATTTTTTCGAGTTTTCTGTAACTAAAGATATCAGACGCGAAGCAAAGGGATTATGACGTCAAGTGGTTTCGATGAAATGCATGTTGCCCGTGGGATCAGGACTTGAACAAAACTAAAAAAAAATAGCCCTCAATGACACGAAAAAGTTTTGAAAACAAAATCAAACATAAAGATGCAAATTGTTGATTTTCCAACTTATTTTTCTTCTCGATAATGACATTTGACAGTACAGAGTAAAAAGTAAACCGATATTTTCGAAATTTTTTTTTAGGATTTAAAAGATTGATTCCTATAAACCAGGTAAAATGTTAAAGAATGAAAACCGAATGAAATTTTTAACGATTTCAAATGGAACAATACGCCTCGAAAGATAGGGACAAACGTAATTTCTATAGTATTTAAATATATCCAAAATGAATCAGAGAAGAAGAAGAAGAAAAAGAGATGAAATCTTCCACTTCAGATTTAAACTTTGAAGCCACATTATGTAAATATCTCCCTGAAGTTATATTTCATTTTTCTAGTCTTCTCTAACTAAAGATATCAGCCATATGTTCGACTATCAAACGGTATAAAAACAAACAAATTAAAAAATGATCTGTCGACTTGAAGTAAAGAGGTTATGACGTCACGTGGTTTTGACGAAATGCATGTTGGGAAAATACGTCACGCGACCTTGATTACGAAGAATCATGTAGGGAATTTTGAAGCAAAATTTTTTAATACTTCAGAAAAAAATTAATTAAAATACAACTAACTGCTCAATTTTAACTATTTTTGTTTTAAATCACGGAGAAACGTTATGTTTGTTACTTCAACAAATTTCAAATTTATATCAAAATTAGAAAGGCGGATGCAAGCAATTGAAATTCGAAACAAAGGGTTTTGGGCTTAACCGACTATATTTTAAAAAATTCTCAAAATTTAGTAAATTATTTTAGAAATTCAAAAGAATTAGAACGGAAATCGTGTGCTCTTTCCGATGGTGTATCTGGTTTTTCCGTAAAATTATTCAAAATAATTCGATTGAGAAATTAGTGCCAAAAATAAATCAAAACAACACAAAGCATTAAATAAAAATTTTTTTAGATTAAATTTTAAAATTCCGGCTTCGAGGTGCATTGAGCCATAATTAAGACTACGTGAGTGCCAAATTTCAAGGCTATAAGTGCTATAGATTCGTCTGGACATCGTACACACACACAAAAACATTGATTTTAAACATTGATTAAGTAAAGATGAATAGAAAAAATTATGATGGAAATAACCGTTTCTCCATAAAAGAAAACAGAAAAATAAAAGACAGAAAGAAAGAAAACGGATATTGTCAACAGACAAAAGCAATTATTAGCTTTCTTTCTGTTTCACAATGAAACGAAAGCTTAAAACGGATGAGTTATAATGCCATATAAGTTGAAAAAATTTGACTACTGTATTTAGTAAATATTTATTTCGAGTGCGAACTAAAAAAAGTAATGGTAATCTAACTTTTATAGTTTGTCTATATTAGTTGTATTTATAACGCTAAAACTGTTCTTTTAATTCATAAAGAATGAATATATATATATATATATATATATATATATCAATATCATGAAAGTCAAAAAATGTTAAAGTAAAATGGAGAGACTGTAGTAAATCGGTAAAAGCGTATAGATGCTCATCAGGGTAAGTAAAATCTATACGAACCGTTAAAAAATTAGTGAAATCATAATGTTTTCTGCGAACAGTGTTGGCATATAGCTAAAAAACACTGTCCTTTACCCCGAACATTATGATAAACCAAGAATTTGAATGAAATACAAATAAAAGAAATGAAATTACGAACCTAAAACTGAGAGATGCTACCAACGGGAGACGTGACAAAGGGAGTAACTGAGCGCGTCATGTAGGGACCGGATGTTTACGAAAATATCAAGTTACTTCTGAGGTTGGGGGAGTTTCGATGAAGATTAGGAAATCGATGGGAAAAAAGGACGAAAGCGAACTACATTGAGGAAACGATGAAGATTAAAGAAATGATGAAAAAAGGAAAGGAGTGTATTTAAAAATTAATGTGTAATATAAAAAATATAAGGTGTATAAAAATTAAGGGATGATGATAAAAAGGAAAGGAGTGTATTTAAAAATTAAGGTGTATATAAAATTAATGAAAGATGAAAAAAAGGAAATAAGTGTAATTTAAAAATAGAGTAACTAGTGTAATTAAAAATTAAGGTGGAAACGGTAAGTGTTAAATAATATTTGAATTTGAAATCCGTTAATAAACGACTTAAAGATGCGTTTTCGAGGTAATCACATTAGACCTGTCTGGCTTGAGAGACCCTACCACAGTATTAGAACTGCGCCAGCATAGCTCTAATATGCAATCCTGTACTTACATCTTAAAGCCATTAATTAAAGGTTCGTAGAAGGAGGTAGGAATCTCATTACTATTAAGGTTATTTATAAGGTGTTGAATTTGTTTCTTGATTGAATTTTTATCGCTGCAGGTTTTGTTAATTCTTATGAGTTGATTAATGATAGTGTTTTTGTAGATTTTAGAAGAGATATTTGAGTTCCAAAAAATATATCTATTGACATTGAATTTAAACTCGTTTCTTTTGTCATAGATATCTATTTTTAAAGTATTTTGATTATCAATAATTAAGTCCAGAAAAATAACTGGTTGTTGATAGCTACTGGTTTGTATTAATTTAAGTTCATTTGGATACAGAGTATTATTAGTTGTATTGAAATCTTTATGGTTAAAAATAATGAGGTCATCAATGAATCTAAAGACTGAATTCGAATTAATAGCGATATTCCGTTCAAAAAAGTGTAGAAATAAATTGGCCAGAAGAGAAGAATAGCTGGTCCCTTGTGGGATGCCTTTAATTTGCTGAAAGATATTTTCCCCGTTGAAAATAAAGTTATTGTAAATACAGTAATTTGTAAGATCTTTCCACAATGTTATTGGGATGTTAAGTAAGTTTTTTAGGTCGTAGAAATAGTTCATTAAGACTTCTTGTAATTTATCTAATGGGATGCTTGTGAAGAGGTCTTGAAAATCATAGGTTTCTATTGTATCTATTTTATTATTTTTAAGGAATTCGATAACTTTATTATTGTTTTTTATTATCCAGGTAAAATTTTCGTCTTCAATAAACTTGAGGATAATGTTGAGATATTTGGAGAAGATTATTCCAGGTTTATACATATAGGTGTTCGTACCGCAAGTAATGTATCTAAATTTAATAGGCTGTTTATGGAACTTAGGATAGATGACAATATACGGAAGGTTGTTATTTACATTGTGGCATCCAATTTTTTTGTTTAAGGCTGAGATTTTTTTCTTAATAGTGATGATATTGGATTTACACTGTTTAAAGGTTTCTGAAGATTTTAGTTCCGTATCTAATAGTTCAAGATAAAATTTCTTGCAAATTAATGAGTAGTTGCCGGCTGCCTTGTCAATAGGGGTTATAATGAAATGTTGTTGCAGAGTTTCAATGCTTTCCTTTATACTACGGAATTCGTAGGTTTCAATTCTTGCATTGATTAGTCTGTAATTGCTTTTTACGAAGTGTTTAAAGTTGAAATACATATTCCATTTCCATTCGGTGAAAAACTGCACAGGTGTGTCAAATTTATGAGCTACTTTAAGGCAAAAATTATCAAGGTCATTGAGAAAACTTTTTAGTATGTGTTTTAACGAAATTTTGAAAATAGGACGAAATTTGGTACCTTTATTCATTATCGACCTTAATTCTTCGTTTTCAATAATATTAAGGTTGCCAGTAAGGATGTGTTTATGAAAAGGGTCCACATAATTTTTATATTTTTCTTCATTTCTTGACATTTTGTTTTATGAATGTTTATTTTGTATATGTTGCTTTTACATTTCTGTTATGTTTGTTTCGTATTTGTTATATATATATATATAATGATTTTCGTGGTTGAAGACATTGAAATAAACAGGCCGAGCAAATAACTACTTCTTATTTTATTATCAAACTATTTAGTAAAATATAGGAGAGTGGTGGATATACATGCATCTCCGTTTAGGTTACAAGCAAAAGTGAACAGAAAAATCCCTGTATTCTCTCAGATAAGGGAATAACATACTGACACGTGATCAAAGTGAAGGGAGTATTGGGTATTTTTAATAAATTACGTAAGCATCTCAGGGAAAAAGTCTGGTGCCAAGGAGGCGCCGTCATGATTTTCTGTGGGCACGTAAAAGCGATTAAATATTCTTTTAGTAATAAATATGCCAAAATGAGAGATTTAATATACCTCCAGCGCGGGAAAAGAACGAAACTGGAGTTTTAGAAAAGTGATTTTGGAATACATTAAGATTTTAAAATATATAGTATTAGAATTTGAAATAAAATTAAGTGAGATTATATATATATATATATATATATATATATATATATTACAAATAAAAATATCGATTGTCTATTTTTCAGGTATATTGTACTAGAAAAAAATAATTTAAACATATAACAAAACGAATAATCGGAAAAATGAGTCGTCATTTTGAATCCTATTTTAAAACCCGTTGACACCTGAATTCGTTGATTTTTCTTCCGAATTTAGGGATTTAAAATTTACTACCAACTTAAGACTATAAATTTGTTTTAAAGTAAAAGTCTATATATAGAAAATGGGAGATACTATTATAAAAATATTAAAAAGCATTGAATAAGTTCCCTACTAATAACATAAGTTAATAATTTTTTAGAAGGACAGCACATTTTTTACAGCGTCATTTTGTTTTTGATAATTTCGAAGAGTAAGCGGAAATTTCAAATACAAGTTCTATGCTGAGCGAACGTTACGATGCAATAAAAAAAACCTCTTTTTGTTAATTTTTTTGTGTTCCACAGCTCAACGGAAGAATATTTGATATTCAAATTCAGGAATCAGTTTTTTACATTCAAAGAAAGTATATTTTTATATTCAAATTTATCATGGCATTTTCTTTTTTCTCATTTATTGGGCCTTTCTCAGAAACGTAAAAAAATAATCCTAGGATATAAACAGATCATAAAAAAAATCCAAAAAGCAAATATCGTCTCTTACGAATATTTGGAAAAAAAATTATAATAGAATTCTGCCCACACAAATCATACAAAATGAAAAACAATATATAAGGTGAAATATTTCACGGAAGTGAAAGTTTGTCATAAAACTCCTTAATGTCACGTTTATAAACATGGAATTTATTAAATTTAAAATTCATTTCAAAAATATAATTCTATGAAATTTCAGATGGGGCCACAAGGTTTATTTGCATTTAAAACCTATGAAAAAGTCAGGGTTTTTAAATTTTTGAATATCACTAATATAATTCTTTATTTATATGAAAACTTTAAAATATAAATAAATAGAGTTAATACCTTCTATTAGTTTTCCTAACTTCAAAATCTGCCATATGAAAAATGACTAAGGATAAAATAGCTATCAGTTAAAAAATTAATTGAATATTGTTAATCTGATCTTCAAAGGGATAATAAGATAAAAAGAACTTCCCAGAGGTTATGCCACCTTGTGCAGTAAAGATATAGAGTGGATGCGTTTGAAAGTAAAGCTATTTTTAATTTAATAGTTAAAAGGAAAGAAATAGTAACAGATATTTACTTTTAGAGAGAAAATAGCGTTGATTATGACAGACGGATAATCCCACATGCTCAAATCTACTAAAAATAAATAATGCAATTTATTACTATTATTTTTGCTTTCAACTATGAATTGCTTGGATTTCCGGTTTGTATTTCTACGAGGGTAAGTCATTAAGTAAGTCACAAAAGATAAGAAAAAATCATTTACCATGATAATCATTTGGAAACAATTTTATTTTTCACCATAATCACCACCAATGTTGATGCACTTATCCCATCGATTTATCATCACCCCAATTCCAGCTGTATAAAATTCTTTGGGTTGCTGTCTCATCCAGAGTAGGGCTTCGTGTTGAACGTCGTCATCATCTGCAAAGTGTTTGCCTCCAAGATGTTGTTTTAGTGAACCAAACAGATGGAAATCGCTTGGGACTAAGTCCGGTTCGTCAGTGCTACAGCATCCACCTTACAGCCCAGACTTAGCCCCAAGCGATTATCAGTTGACGATGAGATGGTGAGGACGTTCAACACAAAGTTCTACTGTAGATGAGACAGCAATCCAAAGAATTTTATGCAGCTGGAATTGGGGTGATGATAAAAAAATGGGATAAGTGCACCAACATTGGTGGAGATTATGTTGAAAAATAAAATTGTTTCCAAGTGATTATCATGGTAAATTATTTGTTTCTTATCTTTTGTGACTTACTTAATGACTTGACCTCGTACTTAAGCATGCTAAATTATAACATGAGTTAAAGTTTGAGCTCTTAAATCTTTTCCGCTTCTTTTATCTTATAATTAATTTGTGTTCAACTAATAATTTTAACCCCTTTTTTAAACATGTTTTACATTGCATCTTTTCTGAAATAGGTTAAACATGTTAGAATATAAAGATTTCAGAATTTCAGTTAGTTTTATATATTTATAGTTGGCGCAGCATATCAAATTTTTGCGTCACATAACACAAGAAGCGACTAAATGCAAAGGACTTCCAACATTATATTCACAAAAATATACTCTCAAATAAATGCAAAATAGACGATTCCTTCAATCCCCCTCACGTACACACTTCTCCACGGAAAACACATTTTTGAAAAATATGAAAACAGTCAACACATTTCGCAGCAGGAATCTCTTCGTGTTCAATATCTTTACTCTTTTATTTAAGCTGCAAAATGCCAAACAACACAAGTAAAAAAGCAAAAAAATATAAATTTAGTTTTACTCCTGATGTATAAATCATACGGATTTTTCATTTTGAAAACTTTTCTTTTTTTTAGCGCTAACCCCTTGCTGTCCAGTCGAACATTTGTTTTCTACCAACCCTCCTCGTAGAGGAAACATCAAAAAGTGAGTTGGGCAAAAACAGGTTTTATTTGAATTGCAAAGGCTTTGGGGGAAGAAGAATACAAAGTGATATGTGACTCCGGGCACAACTGCTGAACCAACGACTCGATTTATTCCTACATTCAAAATCGCAGACGTTCGTGACTTCTGTGGTTTATAGAAAATGATTTACGGGATAGAAATTAAAAATGTATAAGGTGAATGTTGTTTTCCGGGATATAAATACACAGGATGTCCACTGAAGTCCCTTACCACCCTTTTCACTACCGAATGCCTGCAGCTATCTTCATAAGAGTGGTGTCTAGGCATGGTAAAGCGACTATGCGCTACTGGATGAAACCACTTACAGCGCCACCTGGTGGAAAACGGTGGAGTTAGCGTTATTATCTCTGAAACGGTAGGAGATAGAGGGAAAAAGTGAATTACAAAGTAGTAGAGCATCATCTATTTAGTACAAAAAGACACCTTGTGGTCATGAATGCTGAAAACAGAACGCTTAAAATGCACATTTGTTTGTTTTCGGCTTCCGAAACTGTGACGTCACGAAACTTGAACAAAAGGAGAAAAGATTATCTTTCGGACGGAAAACGAGCCCCCAACGTGGCACAGTGGTATCGCTTGCAATGTATTATAATTAATAATTATTTTCTTCGCCAACATTGCAGGACCTTCAACGACGCATTACGGATGCTTGTGCCAACGTGACACCCGCTATGCTATACAGTGTGCACTGTGAAATTCAAGTAAGAGCCAGGATGTGCATTGTAGCTGATTGAAAGAAGTTTGAACTTCGAAAATAAAGATATCTTGTGATAACTAGTTGTTTTTCTTTTTTTTTCTTTCTAAGAATGTTTTGTCACGTGCCAGAGTAGGAAATCGCGATCAAACAAATACGTTTTTTAAGCGTTCTGTTCCAAGCATTTACGTCCATAAGGTGTCTTTTTGTACTAAATCGATGATGCTCTACAACTTTGTAATTCACTGTTTTCCTCTATCTCGTACCGTTTCAGAGATAATAACGCTAACTCCGCCGTTTTCCATCAGGTGGCGCTGTGAGTGGTTTCATACAGTAGCGCATAGTCACTCTACCAAACCTAGACACCACTCTTATGACGATAACTGTCGCCATTTTGTAGTTAAAAGGGTGGCAAGGTACTTTAGTAGGCACCCTGTATAACGTTCCAGATATCTCTACTAATAATAAAAGCACATGGGTGTGTTTGGGTTCTCTACAGGATAGATCGGAGCATAGGAATGTGCACCACAGAGCGATTTTGTACAAATTTCAATTAATTAAAAATGATGTAACATTTTAGATCTTTTCATTAATAACACGTAGAAATACTATCACGCAAATTGATTTTTTGACCATGTAAAAAATTTAAGGAATTATATTTTTAATAATACCAAATTTTTCTGTAATTTTACTTTAGAAATATATTTTTGGACATATTTTTACATATACTTTTCATTGTTGTAACAAATTCATATTATTTTCAAGGTTACTACAAACATTTTATCCTTAGTTTTCTTCCATTCTTCATGATCAAAGTATGAAGATTTGGTATTTTTTTTCATAAATAATAGGTTTCATTTTAAAGTATGGTTTTCTTTAAAAATTTATTTTTTTTTAAGTTTTAGGCGATTACTGATGAGATGAAAGTTTTATAACTTATAAATTTGATAATTTTAAAACAATTCTATACCTACTGTAACATCGGATGAATTGGAATTTTTATAATTGGATGATATATAATCGCTCTTTAAGCTTCAAGTTCTGCTCTCTTATAGTACTGCAATAATTTTTTATTTAATTTGTGACCGAAGTTTCGATTCTTGAATAATATTCCCAATGTTCCTTTCTTTTTCTACAAGATTCAGTGGCGAATCAGGATTAGGGTCTGGGGGGGGGGCTGAGATCTAAAAAAATTTTGCATCGTAGTGACAATATCAAACCAAGACTCATATAACAAAACACTTTAATTTACAGACATTCCCTCTACCGACAATAAGAATAATAAAGACTACAATACTTTTTGATAATTTAATAAAAAATGCTAGAATTAACTAGCCAAAATATCTTTCACCCGCACAACGCTACAAGTACAAGTGGAATGACAAGAAAGAATTTTTCGATCCTGTCAAGAAGCAATTTTTGTAAATTTTATTACTATTTTTTAAATGAAAATTAAGAACAAATAGTCTTGGTATTTAAATTAAATCAAATTTTGGTTTAGCTCTGGGGGGGGGCTGCAGCCCGGTAGCCTCCTCGCTGTATTCGCTCACTGCTTAGAATTTATTTCGTTTTGTTTGTATTATTTGCTTATACACAAACATAGCTTTCACTAAATAAAAGAAATGAGTATGTTTTCATGTAACGGCAGTAATTTTTTGAATAAAGATAATTTCAGACCCCACAACCACACTAAACAAATCATTAAATCAGATTATTGTAAGGTTTGATTAATTCAGACCTTTAAATTAAAGATATTAAAAGTGGGAATATTAAAAATTAAAATATAAAATAATACAATTAAATATTTTTATTACAAAATTTATCAAAATATTAAAACAATTCTTCTAACAGCACTGCATCTTAAATTTATATAGTTAATTGACTCGTCTTTAAAATACTGGATGTCGAATTAACGATTTAACGATAAGTATTATGAAATAATTGCAAACATAAGCAAAAGAAAAGCTTACTTGAAGGAACTTCATTACCATTATCAGAATTCCTTTCAATTGATACTAATTTCTTCTTTCTTGAATCTGTCGTTTTTAGAAAGTTGAAGAGACATTCAATTTAATCGAAACTATCATTTTCAACGAAAATGGTTGGAGGAACTTCACTTCACTTCGATTCTGGTGAATCCTCTAATTACTTACAAATCGTTTTCCTATACAATGACTTGACCTCAAAGCACGTCTCGTGGACAGAATAATTAAGTCTAGATGAGTGGCAACAACGTAAATAGTGGAAAACTCAAACTAAAGCAAACGGACATAAATAAATAATGATGATATTTTCAGTTGACGGAACAATTTAAGTGGTGTGCAATAAAATAATTGATGTTTGTTTGTTTCCAGTAAATGAAAAATTAAATTTCGTTTGTTTTTTAAGGATTAAATCTTCAATAAAATTAATTGAATGCCTCAATGCTTATTTTCGAATAGAGAAGTCTCTGAACATACATTGCAAGTCATTTCACACGAGTCTTCATATCGATTGAAATCCAGTTTGAGAATTTAAAATTCGAAAAAATTTTAAAAGCAGGCACTGGTTATCAAATGTTTTTATGAATTTTCTTCAGTTGTTTTTTCAAAAAATGTGGAGATTATCATTGAATCATATAAATCTTGAGTTTTTCCAGATAAATTGAATCTTTCCTTCTCTAAATGGCTCCCAAAAGACTGGATTTCAAACAGAATTTTAATTACTGCACATTCAAATCTAATATAAGACGGTATCAAAAATGTGCTACAGTGATACATTTAAATATTACAACTTAGTATATTATGTATTGATTGTTATATCGAAGTTGTCTTATAGGAGTGTTTTGTTATGTCTTGCGAAGATTAGATATA
>BGPR01012316.1:0-25298 GCA_013235015.1 Araneus ventricosus
ATACAACTATAACTGCACCCGAAATAACCTTGAATTTGATTTTTTTTAAATATAAGTATAAGGTGAGATTAGCAGCAAAAAATAAACAGTTATTTATAAAGTAAATAGTTAAATTTAATTAGTTTTTCCCTCTATTCCCTCCCACTTTTTGATTTCATGTAATTTATATTTTAACCCTTTGAGAGGCTGTCCAACCTCCTTTAGGATTTTTGGAAAAAACTTGCTCTTGTTATTTTACTACATAAATTATTTGAATAGATATTCGAATGTTTTTTATCTTTTTTTAAAAAATTACAGTACCATTGAAAATTAATTAGAATATCTTAAGAATAATTTTAAATTCATGACTTAATGAAATTCGTTTTCATTTGTAGTAAAAGAAAATAATTCGCAGTTAATTTTTGATGCAAAATAAATTATCTATATTCATTTAGATTCAATGAATATACTCAAATCAAAATCAGTCTTCAAAAAGTCAATCCTAGTTCAGTCGCATTTGGTCTTGTTTGAATATTATTATAAATTTATATAGGTTTCTTTATATAATGTATTTTAACCGGATTTTATAATAATTACTATTAACTAGTATCTTAAAATTAAAACTGGCACAAAGGAAATAATTTATATACTTCACAGCATAGTAAAATAAAACTATATAAAATAAAATTAATGTTTCAAAGGCACACTTTCTTTGTGAGATAATTTACGACTGGCGGAGTTTTTCCAGATGCGCTGTTCCCCGCTTGAAATAAATTGATATTATTGTGGAATGAATCCTAGGCAAATTATCTTATTTCCCTTGTGCGAAACTAATATCCATTATTTAATTAAACGTGAAATAGTAAGAAAAAAAGTCTAAAACTTCACTTCTAAAATGTAAGCTAATATAAACGCCTGAAATCAAAACATGCCACAAAAGTTGTGAAGCAGAAATATGCGAAGAATAGCAACGATCACGTCAAAATCTACTCAGCCAATGAGAGTGCGTTTCGGATTGCATCATCATCCCTGCTATTTCAGTGCATCTTTCGACCTCAATGTTTTAAAAAATAAAATTTTATGTAAAATTTCTCTTGCATATTTGAAATACGAATGACTTTTTCTTTAAATACGGATTGCTTTCAAGCGTTTTTAAAAAAATGTTGAAGTTTCCCATCGTTGACATAATGAACGCTACCAGATTCAAAGTTCGAAAACGAAAGTAAAAGCTCAGGCAGAATAAATAACACACTTACTACAATTCAGTAGAATGCTTTGCCAGCATGAATCCGTATCCCATCCCAGTCGCCTATTATGTTATATTTTGTGATCATATTTAGTCATTAAATACCAAGAACGATCATCTGTATTCTATAGAACTTTTAATAACACAACAAACAAACGGCTCGAATGCAAACTGAAACTAGACAACAGTTAAACACACAGTCAGTGGCGAATCCGGGGGGGACTATGGGGCTGCAGCCCCTCCCAGAGCTAAACCAGAATTCTTGATTTTATTTAAAATCACTACAATTGTTGGTTCTTAATTCCTCTTTCTTTAAAAAAATAATAAACACATGACGTCATTGCTTTCTGGCTTGACAGGCTCGAAAATTTTCCTACTTTTCTAGTCATTCCACCTGTAATTGTAGCGTTTTTTGGCTATTTATTTCACTGTATTTTTTATTAAATTATCGAAAGTATTGTAGTGTTCTTTATGATTCTTATTGTCAGGTGAGTAAAGTCTGTAAGTACGCCAGCCTATAAACATTATCATGTTAAAAGGGATAAATTTAAAACAAAACAAACGAGCTACATCATTCCCTAGCTACGCATGCAGTTTTCACCGTTAAGAAGAAGGAAGGAAAATTTCTGCTGTTGTCATGGACGAAACTAAAACTTTGAAGTAAAATATCTGCCGATACTTTCCACATACGTTTAAGAACTTCATTTTTTCAAGAATTTTCTTTTAATAAGCTGAATAATTTATGAATATCCAATATTTGAAGTTTTTCCTAAATGTCCAAGTACATCTCATCAAATAAGTTTAATAACCAACAGAATAATAATCTAACCATCTAACAAACTTATAGCCGTAACTAAAAACAATCTGAACAAATTTGGAAAAACCTTAATTTCATTGCCCTTTAGAAACAAATCCAAATTAGCTGGTGAGAAAACTTGTTACCTCTGTGTTTTTGGTATTGAAATGTCTACACAAATAAAATTTTTAAGAACACACTTTTATTAGTATAGTAAAAAGAAGATTTTTTAATATTTTGATTATTTTCTACCTTTTAATTTTTGTTATAATTCTCTTTTATAAATCTTATCGATCCTAGAAATAAATTGTTGACTATGTGGCGCCCAATTATGAAAACAATATTTAATTAAATCAATCGATCAACTGATATTTAAGTTTTGAAAACATTAAAATAGCGTAACGTTATCTAGAATCTATTAGTGTTCAAAGTTTTAAAACTCTAGAGAAGTGAAGTAAGTGAAAGTTGGTTACAATATTCCATCGGTATAATCATGAAATAAGTCAAGTTATTTATGGTAAAAATTGCACTAAAAGAAATTATTCTCACAAACACTTGCATGCTGAAATTAGATTGCCCTTCAAGTTTGAAATCATTAAAATGTTTCGACGTGAATTTTTTCTCATTACTTTATTCGCAGGATTGATTTTCCCAGAATACCAACCATAGCCTAGAGCAGAGCTGTCAGGGGGTACAGCAAAAATCAACAGCAATATATATATATATATATATGTGATATCGAAAGAAAGGGTTTTAAGACCATAACTGAAACCAAAATTTACTATTACACCTAGGAGAGTGCAAGACTAAAAGGAAAACTCAGTTAAAGAACAATTAAATTTCTTTATTTAAAGCAAACTTATATGAGGAAAGTTATTTACATGCAATTTACAAGGGAAATGATTTGTGCAATTGATAGATTTAGGAAAGGGGTTTTAACAATGAGAGTTAATACTACGTAGCTGGATGAGAAACCAGTTACCACTCTGGTACTAATTACTTACCTAGCTACGTAGTATTAACTCTCAGCATGTTAAAACACCTTTCCTAAATCCCCTATCATTTTTACCAAATCATTTCCCTTGTAAACTCAATGTAAATAACTATCTTCATATATATGTTTGCTTTAAATAAAGAAATTTAATCCTTCTTTAACTGAGCTTTCCTATTAGTCTTGCCCTTCCCTGGGCGTAATGCTAAATTTTGGTTTCAGTTTAGATCTTAAAACACTTCCTTCCGATACCATAAATGGTTGCCTTCGGCCGGGATAGGGAAACTTTTCATTACCACGTATATACACATTTTTCAGCGTTATTTTTAAAACGCCATATAAAATTATGTATTATAACTCGGAAAACTGTCTTACACTTTTTAATTATTTATTTTTCCAGTATTAAAAAATTCTCTAGCTATTTTAAATATAAATTCACTGTCCACTTCATTTTTTTTAAAAATCCATTAAAAAATCAAAATCGCTTTTACCTTGTGTATCGATAACTAAATGTCGATGTCTATCCCCCATTTTGACAATGTCCATGAGCAATGCTGATTCGACTAACGAAAAAAGAATGTCCGCGCATTTGTCTTTTGTGAGTCCCAAAGAATCTAATGAACGGAATCGGGTTTGCAGTTTGTCATATAATGAGGATGGTTCATATTCCTTTTTTCGATATGAGGTCCCAAATACACTTATGTCAAAACACTTTCTTTTCCAAACCTCCCTTTGAGATACTCCACTGCCTTCTTATGGTTTCAGGCCGTAGCGGGAAATCTTTCTACGATATCCCTAGAGGTTGAACCGGGCACTGTGCTCTGAATGAGGTACTGGTATTTGTCACGGTCGTCTCTACTGGCTTCCTCGTGGAGTTTTTAGAACTGAGTCCAGAAATTAAGCCATTATCTCGGGTTACCGTCGAAACTGGGCAACTGAATCGCGGGTAGTTTGTATTTCGATGCCGATATGACAGTATAATGGGGCAAATCTGCTATTTTTGTAGCGGTTACCGCGAATCAACTTTTGTTTTAAAAGCTAGATATTTGTCCTTATAGTTTTCACCAGCACTGTGCTCTTTATAGTATTTTTCTTGGTACAGTTTTCTGGTTGAATAAAATCTAATAGCTTCGTACCACACTCTTTCAGTTGTTTGAACCTTTTGGACAGCTGCTCGTAATTGACTTCGATATCCGATGTCTTTAATTGGGTGCAAGCAAGAAGTGCTTCTAGATAGTTCGCGTAATAGTGCTTCGTAAAGTAGAGCGCTTTTTTTAGCGCTTCCATTGCAGATCCTAATTTTGATAAGCCTCAGATATCAACGGATTTATACATAATAAAACTGGATTCGCCGTGTGTAGCTTTAAAAACAACGAACCATATAAAAACTACTTATATAAACTGAATCCAACAAATTCTTTATTTCAGGCCTAGTTGGCTGTGATTGACTTCGCTGCCGGATGGGCTCTAGAGTATAATCAACTGGTGAATATTCATTCTGATAGTCAGCCCTCAATAGAAGCAATTAAGAGAGCAGAGCCCAAATCGGAGTTTTTAAATAAAAGAGTTATAATTAAAGACGGTTGATTAGCTTGACCTGGTGAAAGCTCATGCCGGTAACCCAGGTAACAAGCGGACCGACTATCAGGCAGAGCTGGCTACCACAAAAGGGCATTATTTAGATCTTCCTGCCCCATATTCATATGTTGAATTCAAAATCAAACAGCTTATAATTCATGAATGGGAAAATTATTAGAACCAACACAACTGAAGTTCTATTATTCGAGTCAGGACATTCACGGACAAAGTGGATAAAAATTTTTAAATCAATAATAAATATTTAATATACATTCTTATTGGGCATGTTCCTTTTCCGACCTATTTACATAGATTTCATCTATTGAATTCCCCAAGTTGTTCTTGTGGTCAGGTGGGCGATGCAGATCATTATATATTTGACTTCACTCTCACCAAAGAATTCCACCTCAAGAACCCTGCAGAGCAAAACAAGAGGATATGATTTAAAAATTTAATGCATAATAAAATGATAATAAATTATTTATATTAGTAACTATTAACTATATATATTAACCATATACTATTAGTAACAACATTTGTGATTCACTAAAGGGCCCAGAGTGAAATTGCTTTTAAATGATTTTAAGATATCTTTACTCTTTAACTTAAAACCACTGATTAAAAAACTTTATGTGGGTTGCCCTAAGTTTTCAGCACTTTATTTACGTAGTTAATTTTAGCTGATTATATTGTTTTTAAGTTAATCCTGGACTTATTAAAATGTTTTAGAGTCCTAAATTTTATTGAGCACCCTTTCACCCTTGTGGAATCCCAATTGGTAACCTTGTTTTAATCCTTCTTATTTTTAAAATTTAATCATTTTATTCTTGTATTTTGATTGTTGTTTGACGAATGATGTGGACTTAAGTGGATTTTATTGTTTTCTGGACTGATGAGAGACCACGGGATCTGTTTTTGATGCTGTTTTGTGGGATTTTTAATGATACATTGCAAATTTTTTATTGCAACCTTCTCTTTACTGGTGTTTTGTGCTGACCTTGTGGTTGTGTTTTGCTCATTTGAATGCAAATAGGGGGCTTCTCCTTTTGAGTGTTTTGAATATTTTTAATGTTGGTTTCAGATCTGGTGATAATAATCAAACAAAATTCAATTAGTTTAAGGTTCTATCCAAGTGTAATATCGATTCATTGGCGTATTGTTTTTTTTCTTGTGAGTGTGTCTGTGTTTTAGGTTACTTTATTTATTTTGTTGTTGTCCGTTTTATGTAACGTTTGTAATGTTCTGTGCCTTGTTTGTGATGCTTTTGTGTGTGTCCTGTCATATAGATATTTTTGTACTGCTTTTATAATTCCCCACCGGTCTGCTAAAGGCCTTACACTCTTTCGAGTAGGCCGGACAGGTGTGTGTTTTAAATAAAAAATATAAATAAACGGATTTCTACATCCTGGCTCGCTTGCCAAATAAATGTGGTAAATACTAATTGCCACCGTAGAAAATCCTGGGTGCAGAATGATCAGGCCGATCAAATGATTTTAAAGATGTTTAATAACACAACAACAAACTATTTACATATTTACACGTAGCATCAAAAACTTAGCGGTCGCTCTCCCATCGAATTTGTTCTTTGTCTCCCCTTCCTCCCTCCTTGGACCTAAGGCGCATGTGCCGAAAAAGACGTAGTGGCGAATCTATGATCAGAATTGAGGAAGATAGCTCTTAGTCAGATGCAACATAGCCACAATGTTAATAGTGTGTTATAGGAATTCACGGAGTAATAAAAATTCAAATTTATCATAGTAAAGTTAGAATAATGTAGTTCAAATTATAAGTCATTAATTAAATATCGGAATATAAATTTACATAATTATTTTCTTATAATTAGATATTTTTCATTAAATTATTTAATTTCGAATTTATGACGAAGATTATTTTTAGTGGGAGCTTTTCAATTTGTCGTTTGCTTTTTGACCTTCATTATAATTTGCAGTAAGTTTGTGTCAAACGCTGTTAATATGTCGCGTGTTTTATGAATTCTCGTTATTGGAAATCGCACAGTATGGGATATTTATTTCAAATATTCCTCTTGTGGGAATGAAATATTGTTATTGGTTTACTATTCGCTCGTCGAAAAAGAAATCCTGCTCTATGAAATACGTAGTTCTGATGTTTTTTAATTTGTTATAAAAATACGCGGTGAAATAAGAGTTCGAATTTAAAATTTTAAATTTGAAATATTAATAATATAATTATTACACATTAAATAAATACTGAAATATAAATCCATTTCATAGTGATACATATATATACTAATATTGATATTATTACTTAGCATATATATATATATAGTTAAATAATTTACAAACAATTAAAATTCAAATAACATTTTCAGTACATATACCTATTAAACTAATAATTAAAATTAAATATAAATATATTGTTACCTAATTAATAATCATACAATGAAATACATAAAGCATAAGAATAAAAAAAAGGCGAAATTATAATGCTAAAAATAATATAGAAAACAAACGCAACGAATGCGCAATAAATGCTGCAATTCTAGGAGTGTTCTGGAAATAGATCAAATCAAAGTTATATGGAGAGACAAAAGGATGGAAAGTATTTGGTAAAAAAGAATGGATGCTTCATCAGGAGAGGTGAAACCCGTACAAACTATCCATTATAACCGTAGAATAATTAGAAAAATCCCAACACTTTTTGCTAAAAGTGTTAGCTTATAAAGCTAAAATAACACTGCCTTCACCCCGAATGTTAGAAGAGACAAAAAAATCTAAATATGAATGACCAAATATATATATACTAAAAAAATGGGTAGATGCAAGCAGTGGAAAAGAAGGCAAAGAACTGAACGTGTCGTATTGTGGACCGGATGTTCACAAATGGTCAGATTACTAGATTTCGTGCCTAAGTTTTGAGGTGGGAGAAAGATATGATTAAAATTACGATTGAGACAAAGAAAGTGATGAAAAATACAGAAAAAATAAAAAAGGAAAATTATAAAATTAATGGGAAAATGGTATAAATTAAAACATTTTTTCAAGAGCGGCTAGAAGAAATTAATTTATATTCCATTAATAAACGTCTGAAAGATGCATTTCCGAGGTAATCATATTTGACCTGTCTGGCTTGAGTGACCCCGCCACAGTATTAAAACTGCGTGACCAAATTTGGCGACCATTTTGGCGAATTGTCGACAAAGTTACGACTTTGGCTACAAAAGGAATTTTCTAGAAAAATCCTGAACTGTAGACATATCTACTGGGATCCAGTAGTTTCATAAACTTACCAGAGATTGCATCACTTTCTATTTAATGTCGTTACTTCCTGTTGCAAAAGCTTAAAAGCAAGCTCTCAAACCAAGAGCTGTCAGGTGGACTTTGATAAGCAGCATATAAGGTGAACTGAGAAACGTTTTGAGCGCTATTTAAAGTGCTGAAACTGAGATTTATTGGTGATCTCTGCTGTTTATTTATGCAAGTGCTGTTCCGGTTTGTTACCTGCGCTACGATAGTGTGTTACTGAAATCTTCGTGGAATAAAGTAATTTATTTTAATTAATATCCTGCTGGTTAATCTGCATTCACGTGCATCCACCAGACGAATTTTGTAACATTTTGTGTCAAAATGGGGTATTTGATTTTCCTGTGAATGTCAGAGACCCGACCTTTGAACAGATCTATGGATGAAAAATTCGAGAAGCTGTTCACTCTGATGGCCGGATTGGAGATAAAAAATGGAAGCTGGACACGAAGAGATGAAAGCCAGATTGGAAAAGAAAATGGAAACTGGAAGGAGAGAATAAAGCAAGTTTAAGAAGAACTGAAAGTTCTAATCCGAGCTGACAAAGAAGATATGAGAGCACACGTCAAGAGTCATGTGGAAGGAATCAGGGATCACGTTAACGGATGCATAGGATGAATAGAAGAGGGAAGGGGAAGATTGAAGAAGTATAAGAAGAGGCTCATATGAAGATCGAGGAAGTGAAAATCGAAGTAAAAGAAAAAATGAGCGACCTAGAGAGAGACGTAGTTATCTTGAAATTAGATCAAACAATTTTCCGGCAAATCCAGAATTCGTGTTTTCCCGAGCGACAGGCAAAACCCTGACATTCGACACGCAAACATCATGGACTGTTTTCAAGACCCAATTCAACGTTGTGAGCACGACAAACGGATGGACGAATTTTGTGAAAGCCAGTGAACTTGTGGCATCTCTTCGAGGATCAGCGGCAGAAGTTCATCAAGGAATACCAACTGATAAGCTGACAGAACTAACGACAATCGAAAAAACTATGGAATCCAGATTTGGAGACAGCCATATTATCCAATTTTACAGAACTGAATTTAAGACAAGACGTCAGAAGCCAGATTTCTGCAAGTATTAGCCGCCGATTTGGAGCGACTAATGAGCCTGGTCTACGCCTTTAGATGTTCGGGAAAGCCTAGCGGCCCATTACTTCGTCGGAGCCATCAGAAACGGAGACATGCAACAATCCACAAGATAGATGGACGCAAAAGATCTGAACTCAGCTTTGGCATATAGTATGAAATATGAGCTGCGAAATCTGTTTCGAAGATATCCCGACCCGTAAGATCAATAGAGATAGAGGAGGACACTGGGAAAGAAAAAGATGATAAATTTGAATCTCTATTGAACAGGTTGGAAAAATTATTTAACAGTAGTGTCGCTGGAAAGAAGAACACTCCTAGACGAAACCTGAGCTTGATTTGCTGGAGGTGCAACAAGAAGAGGTAATTGCAAAAGGAATGCCAGGCGATTACTTCCAACAAGGAAAACTAACATGCGGCTATCTTGCGGGGCAAAAGAAGCGTTTTCTAAATAAAGCCTCTGAAGAAGGACTGAAAGTCTCCGAACTCAGCGGAAAGAAATGTGGACTCTACTTAGAAGAGTTAATTTGTGGTATTCAACATTGGATGTTGTTGGATACAGGTGCAAACGTCACTCCTTTAAGAACAGACTTGGCAAAAAAATTGAAGGAAAAACTTATTCACACGGCTCCTAACATTTATTTGAAGATCGCTACTGGAGAAAAAACAGAAATACGTGGCAAACTGGATGCATCCATTGAATGTGGACCAAGAAAATTTTATTACAGAATCTACGTAGTTGACATCACCAATCCCTGTATTCTAGGCCTGGATTTCCTTCAAAAATTTAACTTTACTGTAGACCTGGAGAAAAAGGAGATACGGACAGGAGGACAGGAAATTTCTATGTTTTCAGCCAGTATACAGCATTCAAAGTCGTGCTCTGTATTGGCCAAAAAGAGAAGTATAATACCAGGAAGATCAGAATGTCTTATCCAGGGAGTTCCAAAAGTTTCTGGACAGTCCATACGTGCCGTAATGGATCTTCCTAGCCAAGACTCCCAGAAAAATGTTCTTGTGGCGCCACACTCGTTGATGTGGAAATGGAAGCCATTCCCGATCGAGTTCTGAATCTGAACAATAAACCCAATATTCTGGACAAAGAAACTGTTATTTAGACGTGTGAACCAGTGGTAGATACCTTCGCTCTTTCTCAAGAATTTTCTAGAGCACAGTATCTCCCATCAGCCTTGGGAAATCTTTAAGAACTTAATGAAGAAGAGGAAACAGCACTAAGGAAATTACTTAAAGAATTTCAGAACTTGTTTTAGACCTGTGACACTGTTGTCGGCAGCTGAAATATGACACGACATTGCAGGTGGTCATCCACAATTCAAGCAGTATCCCAGACGTTTGCCTCTTGCAAAGAAAGAAGAAGCAGAGCGACTAGTTAAAGATCAGGTTGATAACGTAATAATCGAGGAATTGTCAGGCCCTTGGGCTTCGCCTATTGTGCTTGTTGAAAAGAAAGATGGATCGAAACGATTCTGTGTCGACTACTGGAAACTGAATGACATTATGAAAAAGGACACTTATCCAAACGAAACCCTGGATGTCATAAAAGGAAGTCAATAATTCACGACATTCGATTTGAAAATGCATACTTCCAAAATTAGATACGCATTTATAGTTCTAATTATGAAAATATGTATAAACAAAATTCCATCTCTCTAGCTCAATGTGGTTTTGAGTTATCGTATTCTCATGGAGAGGTAAACCATAATGTGTTTCACAATTCCAAAAGTGTGTTTCTCGGACTTATAGAGGATTTACATATTCATTAAAATATTGATAAATATTTTTTATTCCCGATTTAAAATTTATTTCTCATTCTTCGCATACGAGACAGTGAAAAACATTCAATGAGCTGAATTTGATTCATAAGGCTGTAATAAATAGTCACCGACAATTAGCACATCAGATGACTATTAAAGATTTTTTTTTAACTAGATGATTGCCTGCATGCGCATAAACCGTACAAAATAAAAAATATATATAACTTGTACGCAAGATATACTATAAAGGCATGATTCTTCGACCTTATTTGTAATAAATAATTAATTTTAAGATTTTATTATTATTTTTAGTACTAAGTAGTAATATACTAGTACTACCCTAAAATAACGTTCTACTTATTACTTTTGGTTGAATTTGTATTAGTAACATTAATTTTATAATAATCAAAATTGTTTATTAAACTTACGATAATAAGCCTTTTCATTTATATGTCTTTTTACGTCAGTAGTTTGAAAGATGCATTAACTGTGCTTTACTGTTCTATAGAAGTATACATTGTGTGCTGTAATAGAAAAAATCAATGAATCATAGGGTGCAAAGAATCAGAAATAAATGATGAAGAAAAATTGCACATCATTGCGCATGGTTAAATCCTCGCCTACTCCTCATAGCAATATTTGAAGCAAATGATTTATACATTTACGCCTTTCAATCATTTAAATAACATTATTAAACATAGTCCATGCTTAAAATTAAAGCCTTAACACATTTTAAGTAAAAACATTTAAACAAACAATTGTTCCTAGGTCATAGTGGATGAATCTTTTTATTACATAAAACACTTCTGTATTGATTACAATTTTACGGAATTTTCATCAGAGACTATTAAGAAATAGGATGTTGTTGCAGACATTACTTTTCCTAGCATTAGATATCTCTTTCCCATCCCTATACTTTAAGACGACGCATGTACAGAAAGGAATTTGTGATGTAAGGGATTTTAACGATAGTCGAGAACCATACCATGACTGGGAAAGCCATGCATCTCTCATTCTACCAGATCAATAATTAGCTTTACTTATTTAACAGATCAAGATTAAAATCACGATACGCCGTACAAAAGACTCGAACAATTTGTTTCAAGAATTATCGAGAATAACTTTCAAAATTGTATATAAAATATTACATTATATAAAAAATGGTAATCTTTACATCTACGGTTCATCATGTGTGCTAGTCAGTAATATCTGCAACATAATTGCTTATTTCGGCGTCTGAAAGCTACGAATGCTTTGTATCGAATGCATGCTTTATTTTCAAAAAGGCAATTCTTCTTATCCGTATTAACTCCTCTCAATTTTTCTGATTTCATATAGATAACGCCTGAATCTCGTTCACTGTTCTGCATTGATCTACACTAGCAGTGAGATTAGGCTGCTGCCCAGCGTTTACAATAAGTGTAACTGCAAACTCAGAAGCAAATTCGGTTGCACTAGTCGACAAAGAAAAAAAGTAAAATTTTACGACAGTGTAATTAGGAACTCTGGCGCAGTACCCTGGAGAAATTCTGCGCTCTTTGGACATGAGGTGATTCGTCATTCACCAATGCGAGTTGTTAGGAAGAAGTCTGAGGGGAGAAATATAGGGGAGAAGTATGAAAGGACTGGAATTTGAAAACCGTGCATTCGTTAAGGCAATTTAAAAGGAAGTATTTCTATTGTAAGGATATGTGTGGCCATCGTTTTAAGGCGGAACATAGGATTCTTATAACCATTTCTGCAGATCCCAATGCTTGGTTTTAATGTAAAATAAGGAGATTAAGTGCAAAATAAAGTTCATATGCACCTTCATATATGCTACGCTTTCTTCATCGTTTTAAATTCTAAAAATAAAATAATAGGGAACCTTACTTTCTGTTATGCTCTGGTACTTATGTAAACATCATGTCATATGAGAGTATAACTGTTTCTGTTTGTATTAGAAATTTGTTTCTAGCACCGGATGTACCGTCATACTTTTCATTTGTATTTTTCTCGAAAACTATGCGAAATAAAATTATGTTTCTTTCAACATCTTTTATATATTCAGAGCGAGGATTCTGGTTTTACCTTGTTCCTCCGGTAATATCTGAACCGTGAATAAAATGTACAACTAATTTATTTCAATTAAATCGTCTGCAATAATCATACGGTGAATAGGAAAATTCTAGAAGAGAAGAAAATCCTTTGCATTGATATATTAGCTTATAAACATTAAATAGTTTAAAAGATAAATATGAAACCATTTATATGTTATAGTTATACAGAGGAAATAAAAAATGACGACGCAATAATCTGTCGAATGTTGTTCATCGGCAGTATAACTGATATATTAAATATTGCTGTATTATAAAAAATTAGATTTTTGAAAATTATTACATTCTTAACATCAGCTGTTTGCAATACAGACAAATGATAATTCATAAAATCAGTGAACTTTGTTCTTTTATCGAATATCAACATGTTTTGGCATTCCATTTGCTATATTGCGTTACAAATAAATCCTGAGGCTCTAAACGATCCTTTTATCGCAAGCATTCGTATGTCAATGCAAGCGTTTTTATTTATTTATATGTGAAAATAAAATTGACTTTTTTTCTACGCTATAGAAAACCGAACTACCCAATAAATATAAGTACTTCAGATGTTTCTCCAATATTAGAACATGTAGCTTTGCGGATTTTTTTTTTACATTTCGTGTTTTGACAAATCAAACGAATTAATTGATTAAGTCATCTCTAATTTTCGTTTACCAGTTTAGATACAAAATCCAAACTTTATATAAAATGGAGAATACTATAAGTCATATTACTGACTGACCGCCACGTGAACTTTTGCCACCGATTTGTCTAGTTTATCGATGGGAGATCATTCAAATGTATCTTAGGCGCATTTAGCTATATATGGTATTATTATATTTAATTTCTGAAAACCAAATTTTAAAAATAATTCGTCTAACTCAAAATTATTATAATAATCGGAATCTTGGAAATATTATGTATCCTTGCCATATCTACAGAAAGAACGACGCAAATCAAATGAATATACTAAATAATGATCTGACTGCCTAACGACCATACAGTGAAAAAAATATAACTGAGAAATCTAAAGCAGTTTTAGGATCAGCTCATGCTGTAAAAGTAGTCGTTTCAGTTTTATTTGTACTAAATTCAGAAAAGAAATTTACACCAAATTCTCCGGAGAAAACGCTGGGTAATACAACTTGTTGAACATGAAAACGAAATCATAATTAATCGTAATTATTTCTTTATTTTTAAAAAAGCTTGTTTATATTTTAATATAAACTAAAATGTTCATCATTAAATATGCATGATACCTTCTTGAAATTTAGAATATTTATTTACTTTTTCTGAAGTATATTTTTCCAAGCACAAAATTAATAACTACCATACTAAAAGACCATGTAAGAAATTCCTTATAACTACATTTGATTTTTTACTTCGTATCAATGTATAGACATTTTATAAGACATAATTAACTCCCCTCCTTTGGCGACCAGCTTATTCGCTCGGAATAATGTTTCAGCGGCAATTGTGGCTTCTAAACCGAAATGATTACAGCCACATTAAATTCCATATAATAGAATTACGTCGTGTTTCAATTTAGAGCAGCGCGTTTTATTCAAAGAGGAAAGTTTGGTTCAAAATTACAAATATTATATACCACATAGAGTTTCCATGTGCCGCACCTCTACTCAGCATGAGACAGTACATTAATAGAGCTTTATAAATCAGATACTTTAAGTTATAAGAAAAAATAATAAAAAAACAACAAGAATAAATAAATAAAGTAAGCAACGAAAGTGTAGCATTCAATTAAGTTTCGGTTCTGGAGGAAGAGTAAGATGTTTTGGAATTGCAGCATTGAAAATAATGGTTTAATTGAACAGAACCAAATTACTAACGTAGGAATTGTCAAGTTTCATGTTCGTCACTTCTATGTTCTCATCATGTAACTTTTGCATGATGAGAACATAGAAGTGACTGCATGCAAACTGCATGCAAATTTTGCTAATATGGATGGTAAATGGTGATGCTTTAAACGTTGTGCTGCATGGGGGAACTGTTATAAATTTAGATAATATTAATACGTGGAAACTTTCCTGAGCCATCACCTACAGTTAAAACGGCTGAAAGTATATTTTGCATTCAAATGAATCTCATTTTTCAATGAACATGCTGAAAAGCATTGCATGACTCGTAGAAACGTCTGATACTTTTTGTGAATAAATGTGTTTTAAATACTTTCTCTTCGTACATACATATTGAAATTACCTCAGACAGATTTAACTTTTTTAGTGTAGAATTGACGTTCACATACTTTCAATAGTATGTTGAAAAAATGTAATATTGCCTCTAGTTGCAGCTTCATAAATATTCTGAATAGGCCAAATTGTATTTAAAGCCCACCTTTTATTTCGTATATATTTCACTTTTTATAATATTTTGTACTCGATACAAATAAACACTGAATTTTCTTTTTATGAGAACAGGATAACTTAAAGAACTATATGTATAAAATTTGGTGTGTTCTACTAACACCCATGTTGTAACTTCCCATCAAGTTCTGAAGATAATTCGTCAACGGACTCAGACAATTTTTCTTAAATCTTAATTTCTTTCACTAAACAAACTATATATAAAATAATTGTCATATTAAAAAATTTTAACATGAGATTTGGAACTCAGGTTGAATGAAAATATAAGTAATTTCTGTATGTACTTATGAGTTCCCGATTGTGTTTAAAGAAAAGATAATTTACATTTTTATTTTCTTTGGTTATTTATGTCAGATTCAGTAAGGAATATACATATTTAAGCGAGCTAGAGTGGCAATAAACGTTTTTAAAATTTAGGAATTGTCAGGCCCTTGGGCTTCGCCTATTGTGCTTGTTGAAAAGAAAGATGGATCGAAACGATTCTGTGGCGACTACTGGAAACAGAATGACATTATGAAAAAGGATACTTATCCAAACGAAACCCTGGATGCCATAAAAGGAAGCCAATAATTCACGACATTCGATTTGAAAGTGCATACTTCCAAAATTAGATACGCATTTATAGTTCTAATTATGAAAATATGCATAAACCAAATTTCATCTCTCTAGCTCAATGTGGTGTTGAGTTATCGTGTTCTCATGGAGAGGTAAACCATAATGTGTTTCACAATTCCAAAAGTGTGTTTCTCGGACTTATAGAGGATTTACATATTCATTAAAATATTGATAAAGATTTTTTATTGCCAATTTAAAATTTATTTCTCATTCTTCGCATACGAGACAGTGAAAAACATTCAATGAGCTGAATTTGATTCATAAGGCTGTAACAAATAGTTACTGGCAATTAGAACATCAGATGACTATTAAAGATTTGTTTTTTAACTAGATGATTACCTGCATGCGCATAAACCGTACAAAATAAAAAATATATATAACTAGTACGCAAGATATACTATAAAGGCATGATTTTTCGACTTTATTTGTAATAAATGAATGAATTTTAAGATTTAATTATTATTTTTAGTACTAAGTAGTAATATACTAGTACTACCCTAAAATAACGTTCTACTAATTACTTTTGATTGAATTTGTATTAGTAACATTAATTTTTTAATAATCAAAATTGTTTATTAAACTTTCGATAATAAGCCTTTTCATTTATATGTCTTTTTACGTCAGTAGTTTGAAAGATGCATTAACTGTGTTTTACTGTTCTATGGAAGTATACATTGTGTGCTGTAATAGAAAAAAACAATGAATCATAGGGTACAAAGAATCAGATATAAATGATGAAGAAAAATTGCACATCATTGTGCATGGTTAAATCCTCGCCTACTCCTCATAGCAATATTTGAAGCAAATGATTTATACATTTACGCCTTTCAATCATTTAAATAACATTATTAAACATAGTCCATGCTTAAAATTAAAGCCTTAACACATTTTAAGTAAAAACATTTAAACAAACAATTGTTCCTAGGTCATAGTGGATGAATCTTTTTATTACATAAAACACGGCTGTATTGATTGCAATTTTAAGGAATTTTCATCAGAGACGAACAAGAAAATGGATGTTGTTGCAGACATCTCTTTCCCATCCCTATACTTTAAGACGACGCATGCAGAAAGGAATTTGTGATGTAAGGGATTTTAACGATAGTCGAGAACCATACCTTCACTGGGAAAACCATACATCTCTCATTCTATCAGATCAATAATTAACTCTACTTATTTAACAGATCAAGATTAAAGTCTCGATCCGCCGCACAAAAGACAGGCACATTTTGTTTTACAATTATCGAGAATAGCTTTCAAAATTGTATATAAAATATTACATTATATAAAAAGTGGTATTCTTTACATCTGCTGTTCATCATGTGTGCTAGTCAGTAATATCTGCAACATAATTGCTTATTTCGGCGTCTGAAAGCTACGAATGCTTTGTATCGAATGCATGCTTTAATTTCAAAGGCAATTCTTCTTATCCGTATTAACTCCTCTCATTTTTTCTGATTTCATATAGATAACGCCTGAATCTCGTTCACTGTTCTGCATTGATCTACACTATCAGTGAAATTAGGCCGCTGCCCAGAGTTTACAACAAGTGTAACTGCAAACTCAGAAGCAAATTCGATTGCACTAGTCGACAAAGAATAAAAGTAAAATTTTACGACAGTGTAATTAGGAACACTGGCGAAATTCTGCGCTCTTTGGATATGAGGTGATTCGTCATTCACCTATGCGAGTTGTTAGGAAGAAGTCTGAGGGGAGAAGTATAAGGTACAAGTATGAAAGGACTGGAATTTGAAAACCGTGCATTCGTTAAGGCAATTAAAAAGGAAGTACTTCTGTTGTAAGGATATGTGTTCCCACCGTTTTGAGGTGGAATATAGAATTCTTATAACCATTTCTGCAGATTCCAATGCTTGGTTTCAATGTAAATGGATAAAAAAATAAAGAGATTAAGTGGAAAAATACAGTTCATATGCACCTACGCTTTCTTCATCGTATATTTAAATTTTAAAAATAAAAGAGTAGGGAACCTTATTTTCTGATATGCTCTGATAGTTACGTGAACATCATGTGATATGAGAGTATAACTGTTTCTATTTGTATTAGAAATTTTTTTCTAGCATCAGATGAAACGTTATACTTTTCATTTGTATTTTTCTCGAAAACTGTGCGAAATAGAAGTATGATTCTTTGAACATCTTTTATGTATTCAGAGCGAGGATTCTGATTTTACATTGTTTATCCGATAATATCTGAACACTCCGTGAATAAAATGTACTACTAATTTATTTCAATTACATCTTCTGCAATAATCATATGGTGAATATAAAAATCCTAGAAGAGGAGAAAATCTTTTGCATTCATATATATTGGCTTATACAAATTAAATAGTTAAAAAGATAAATATGAAACCATTTATATGTTATAGCTCCACAGTGGAAATAAAAAAATGACGACGCAATAATCAGTCGAATGTTGTTCATCGGCAGTATATATTAAACATCGCTGTAAATAAAAAAATAGATTTTTGAAAATTATTGCATCCTATTAACATCTGCTGTTTGCAATACAGACGAATGATAATTCACAAAATACGTGAACTTTGTTCTTTTATCGAATATCAACATATTTTAGGCATCCGATTTGCCGTATTGCATAACAAATAAATCCTGAGGCTGTAAGCGATCCCATTATCGCAAGCTTTCTTATGTCAATGTTATGTTTTTATTTATATATATATAAAAATAAAGTTGACACGCCGTTTTTTCTTCTTTTTTTTGTACGCTAACTACTCAAAAATATAAGTACTTAAGATTTTGCTCCAATCTTAGACCATTTAGCTTTCCGTTTTTTTTTTTTAATATTTCGTGTTTTGACAAATCAACAGAATTTAATGATTGAGTCATCTCTAATTTTCGTTCACCAGTTTAAATAGAAAAAAATCCAAACTTTATATAAAATGGAGAATGTTGTTAGCCACGATACTGACTGCCCGCCTTCAAATTGTTTAGTTTACGGCGATCGTTATAGAAACAGGATATCGATGCAAAATTCCGTTAGAAGTTCATACAAGTATGTTACTTTGGTGCATTTAGCGATATATGGGCTATGAATGGTATTATTATATTTGATTTCTGAAATATAATTCATCAAACTCAAAATTATTATAATAACCGGAATCTAGGTAATATCAGGTATCCTTGCCATAACGACGAAAATCAAATGGATATACTAAATAATGATCTCACTGCCTAACGACTATACAGCGAAAAATATAACTGAGAAATCTAAAGAAGTTTTAGGATCAGCTCATGCTGCAAAAGGTTTTAATTTCATTTGTACTAAATTAAGAAAAGAAATTAACACCAAATTATCCGGAGCGAACGCTGGGTAATTCAACTTGTTGAACATGAAAACGAAATCGTAATTATTTCATTATATTTACAAAAGCTTGTTTATATTTTAATATCAACTAAAATGTTCATTATTAAATCTACATGAAACCTTCTCGAAATTTAGAGTATTTAATTTACTTTCTCTGATGTACATTTTTCTAAGCACAAAATTAATGACTACTATACTAAAAGACCATGTAAGAAATTGCTTGTATCTAAATTTGATTTGTTACTTCGTATCAATGTATAGACACTTTATGAAACATAATTAACTCGCCTCCCTTGGCTATCAGCTTATTCGCTCGAAATAATGACTTTCCTAGATTTATAAAATCGCATTACAAAAGCCTATTAATAAATAGCCTTAAAATCACTTAAAATATAGAACTTTCTTTCTCTTCTCGTTCACAGCATTTACCAGAGGAATAACAGATTTATTACAAAGAACGACGTCGCGAGAACCAAAGACCTACTTTCGTTTGGACGAGACATTATTTAGAACAAGAAAAGAAATGTAAATTCATTAACATTGGCTGTATTTCGTGAGGAAGATGATGTGTAAATACCAATCACATTCCATTATATGATTTCTTAGAATATGGATCTTCTATTAAAACTTTAGACGATATGTGATCCCCTAATTTCGTAGTTTTCTCTAGTTTCTACCTAGGGATTTGCGAATAGTAGACCCCGCTTCCCCGCCCACCTATATAAATCAAAGAGCTGTCTTTAGAATCTTATCTAATGTTATAATTTATTTATAAAACAGTATTGTTTCCACAGTTACCAAGGATTTCCATACTTTGTTCCCATAATTATACTATAGTAAAAGGCTGTATTTACGATCTTAAACCAGTCAATGTACAATATCACACACCCATATTATACATAAATTTTATTGCCTGTTCCTACAAAGCAAATAATTAACTTATTAATAAACTTACATAAAAAATATACTTAACATTTTATTTTTATTTATTGATTTGCCGTTAAGACTGCTACAAAAAGACCCGCCGAAAAGTTTCACCTATTCCGACGAAAGTCACGACCTAACAAAATAACTGCAGAAAAGCCCTAATTTCACTCATTGCCTGTCACTTCTTTCTGTAGTAAAATCGACCGAAATTGTTAGCGTCGTGTTTTTCAAACGAACAGTACAGGGCACCATCTGTTTCTGGAAGGCGTTGTATTATTTTAAATAATATTTCGTGTGACATTTGAATTGTTTTTGAATCCCACGTACCTCGAAGCACAACGTCTGTTAATTAAATTTTAACTCATTATTTGGAATATGTTCTAATCCGATTCAAAAGTGACATACGGGTGATTCAATGCACCTTTGTTATGATATTAAACTTGTTTATTTGTATATGAAAGCGTATCATGATGCTTCTATGTATTAATAACTGTAAAATTACTTTACTCGCCTTTTCGTGACTGAAGAATTTGTCTGGTATTCTAAAAATCGGAATCAGATTGCAACAATAAAAAGTACAGATGTTGGCTGTTACTGATCAAAAATACTATTTTAAATTTGCACAATAAACGTGGAGCATTCTGATTTGTTATCTATGCTTGCAAAGTGAGATGAATTGGTAAAATCGGTCCAGTTGTTGAGACTGGGAACACAGTCAAGGTTTCCTCTCCTAGAGAATGTACAATGAAGTAGTGTTTTTGCGATTTTTCTCGAAAATGAAGAATTGAGATGGAGAAGTAACCATTGATGATGTATCTAGGGTCGTGAACTTTCATATAAAATATCATTGAAAAGGTAATTTTTGAACTTTCAGATGGTGTAAAAAGTATTTTCGTGTTGTAATATTTTTGGAAGTTATGAATAGTAAACGCCAACATTTCGCTTAATTTTTAATTAATTAAAATTCTAAATAAAAACATGAAAGGGTTCCGAGGTGCACATTCCCACCCTCCGAAGTAGGTTTGTGCCAAATTTCGTAGCTCTAGGTCCAGCGGTCTGCCCTGTAGAGAACCAATGCACACTCAAACACACACATTCTCCTTTATTATTATTAGAGATATGAAGATATTGCATATGTTTAAAATTTGTTAATAATTACTTTGACTTTTCTTGGCTATTATTTTATTTTGTTATGAAATTTAGATAATAATCTGCAAATTTTTTTCAATATCAGTGCGGTACATTTCATTTACTGAGATTTATGTTCATAATTCTTCATTTTCTATTATTGCTTGTCGTTCAGTCAGACAATTCTTGCTGCACCGACATTTAGCTACTTATTCCAAATAATTAATTATTATAATCAACTTAATTACCTTTAATTAAATATAAAATTAATTATTATCTGTTATTTTGAAGTTACCCCTAAATTAGTAAAACTTTGCTGGCCCCCCCCCCGTCGGAAAATTTCTGGCGCCGCCTCTGTTAATTTAACGAAATTTATCAAGATGTTGAAGTTATCAATTTGAGTTTTGATTATAATTATCAATCATGATTTGTGTGTTCTACAAATGTAAGAAAACAATTTCCCGTTGTGAAGAATCAAGAATATAAAAGCATTATTTTTCATTGTAACTATTTTAAGCATCATGAACATTGCATCACCAAGAAAACCGTTTACTATCATTTAATCGTTTTTCGAAATCTGTATCGTTAACAAATTCAGTATAATAAAAATTTATAAAAGTTTTATAATTGCATGATTTTATTACTGCACTGAAATGTAGAAAATATTCTTCTATCAAAAATTTGGAGGTCGAAGCAAATATCGTAAAAGCGAAGAAAGATGATATAAAAAATCAAAATTAAATATAAATTGTAATCACATTCATAATAGATTAAAATTCTAATGAATATTTATTATCCTTGTTTCTTTTGATATTTGTTTGCGAATTAATTTCATTTATTGAAATGTTTTCGGCGTCCCACACTTTTGTGTTTTTTTCCTTTGAACTACATATTTTTTTATTATTTTTTTTTCTAAATTTTTGTTCACAGATAAAAGCGTGATTTAAAAAATTCTATTATTGTAATTATTTCTAAATTCCCAACTTATACATGAATTTACGTTTTTCAAGCTTCGAAAGTTTCTAATATATTTAAGAAAAACTGAAAAAAAGGGGGACAACATCCACGATGGTAGCAATTTTGAAATGCATTCTCTCGGAAATTATTAAAGCTAAATGAAAAACAAAAGCACGCGTTTATAGGAAATTTAACGTTCTTTAATCTGGTGATTACATGTAATTGGAAATGTAAATTTTTGTCATTAAATGTTTTATATTAAAGAAAAACTGAAAAAGGATGAAAATACAATTTGGCGTCAAATTTTGAGATCCATGATCTGGTAAACCTTTATAGCTAAAATTAAAATAAAAATATGTATGTGGGTGTCAGGGATGGCCAACAAAACACTGCTTCTTTCAATGAAAAGATTTAATGATGAATTCAAATGACAGTTAGATGAACAATAAAATGAAATGTTTAGACATGTACAGATGATAAACACAAGAACACAAAGAAATAATCGTAGTTGCATAATCCTGCATCTTCTCGTCTTTAGAAGTGTCTTTTGGAGCAGGCGTTATTTTTAACATCTCGTCTGGATGTCAGATCGTCAACTAACCAGTTCTGCTTAAATCCGCTAGAGGCACGGCGGGAATAACGGGGGCTGCCGTCAGTCTGGCACCACAATCTCGGCCTTCCTGGATTCGGCTGGTCCTCCAGACGACACTGCAATTATACAAACAAAACAGAGAGAAAAAGAAACACAGCAGAAATCGAAGATTACAAAGTTCTGAAAGAAAAAAGTTCATGATGTTAGAGTTCCGACATCGTGTTCCAGGGTTTCAAGTATTCAGCACATGTTGTCGTAAAATTGGGTCCTTCGTGGTTTCCCTCGTTGATAACGTCGTAGGTATTTCCTTCTTTTGATCTAGTGATACTGTAGGGTCCAAAATACTTCGGCTTAAGTTTCAGGTGTGGTCCAAACTGAGTTCTTTTGATGGTAACAAGATCTCCAACTCTGTAGGGTTTTGGTTCTCGTCTTCTTAAATTGTACGTTTTCCGGTTTTCTTCTTGAATCTTGAAGATTTGCTGCTTCGCATGCTTTCTTAGTTCTTCTCTTTGAGCCTGAAAATTGGCTTGGAATTCAGCTTCGACCATTTCTTTGAGCTTATCTAAGCCTCCAGTATTCATGTTAGTACCAAAAAGCAATTCGGAAGGTGTGGTGTAGCTATAAAAAAAACAGACCCAAACACCGAATCTGAAATTCTAAATTCCGCTATATAATATTCAAATCCCTGAAGACCCAAAAAATAAATTCCTAATATTCATGTCATTATTAAAGATTGACTAGCCAACTTCGTTGATAGGTGGAATTTATTGTTTGCTGTAGTTGATTTGTGAACTTATACCACTTGTTTAGATTTTCCAAGGATAATTTTGAAAGAACTGATATGATGGTCTGGTTGATACGTTCAATCTGTCCATTGGCTCTTGGCAGGCCAGTCGTAATTGCATGATGTTTTATTTTTTCTTTGCCACAATAATCGGCAAAATCACCAGAGGTAAAAGCTGTACCTCTATCAGAGATTATTTGGAAAGGGCTTCCAAACACAGCTTTTTGAATTTCCAACTTTGCTATCACTTCAGCTGATGTTGTGCTTTTTGTAGGATAAATCCATACAAATTTAGTAAATGCGTCGATGATTGCCAAAACATATTTATAATTTTTATTTGTACTCTCCAAAGGTCCAAGATGATCGATGTGATACGTGTGCAACGGCGTGTCTTCTTTTTGTAACGGGTGCAGAAGACCCTCCTTCTTTCCTCTTTTCTGATTTATCAGGATACAATAGACGCGGTTGGATATGATCTCTACTTTTTGTCTAAGTTTGGGGATGTAATAATAATCGTGAAGGAGTTTCTCGGTGTATTTAACTCCAGTATGACCTCTTTCATGTGCTTTTCTTATAATTTCGGTTTGCATACTGTCAGGCACAACTACTAATTCTTTACCCTCAACAAATTTATACAAAATTCCGTTTCGATCGCAATAGTTTTCGTAAGCAGAAATTCTTAATAATTCTTTTGTTGCTTTTACTTCATTGTCACTATCTTGAGCTGATTTTAATCTCGGTAAGATGTTATCAAATGAGATTCAAAATATGTCTATGGGAAATCTACTTAGGGCATCAACATGAGTCATCCGTGTACCAGAACGATGCTCAATGACGTAATCGAATTCTTCCAGCAATAAAGCCCAACGTGCAACGCGAGTAACCAAGTCTTTTTTTGCATAGCTTTTTGGAGCGCGGAACAGTCTGTTACAATTTTGAAAGGAATTCCTAATAGGTAAACACGAAATTTCTTTTCTGCCTCTATCACAGCAAGAGCCTCAAGTTCATAACTAGAATATTTCTTCTCGGCGTCTGTTGTTTTCTTACTCATGAAATAGGTGGGATGGAAGTTTTTATCATCAGGGGATTTCTGCATTAAAATATAGCTCCGTATCCCTCTAAGCTAGCGTCAGTGTGCAATTCAGTTTCGTAATTAGGGTTATAAATTCTTAATACAAGTTTTCAGCTAACATTAAATTTAACTGGTTAAATGAGATTCTTTCCTCTTCGCCAAATTTAAACTCTCGGTCTTTCTTCAAGAGATCACTTAATGGTCTAGCAATAGTGGAGTATTTTGGGATAAACTTTCGAAAATATCCGGTGAGTCCTAAGAAACTATGAATTTGTTTTAGATTAGCTGGTTCCGGAAAATTAAGGACAGCTTTAGTTTTTAGAGTATATGGGAAGATTTTACCGTCTTCAACGACATGGCCCCAGAATTCAATGCGCTTCTTCAAAAAATGAGATTTGTTAAACTTGATCTCTAGTCCATATTCACTAGCAATGCTTAGAACACGTTCGACTCTTTCAATTCCTTCTTCAAATGAGGAGGATAAAATGATGATGTCATCCAAGTACGGGAGAACAATACCATCATTAATTAAAGGTCGAAAAATGGTGTTAATGTACCTTTGAAACACGGCTGGAGCATTGCATAATCTAAAAGGGACTTTAAGGAATTGATATTGTCCTTCATGGGTGACGAAAGAGGTATATTTTCTACTATCTTTGTTTACATCAACATGGAAGAATGCATTCTT
>BGPR01012317.1:6025-24256 GCA_013235015.1 Araneus ventricosus
GGATTGAGGGGCGTAGACTTACTTACCTTACTCAACTGTGACTTTCTGTGACTAAAATAGCTCTATGTGACTATTAACTCTGTAGTCTATAGTGACTATTAGTCTAGTGTGACTATGTGCCTCTATCTGTGCAAAATTCTTCGTGCTTTTCGCCAACGTTGCAACTCGATTGTGACTAAACCGATTCTAAAATTATTTTTGCAATCTTCAATGTCTATCTTTCTCTGTTAAAGGAAACTAAAACCAACTCTCTATGTTATTTGGTTGCAGAGCTATAAGCATTTAACT
Organism: Araneus ventricosus; assembly: GCA_013235015.1. Classification (NCBI taxonomy): domain Eukaryota; kingdom Metazoa; phylum Arthropoda; class Arachnida; order Araneae; family Araneidae; genus Araneus; species Araneus ventricosus. The sequence goes on from BGPR01012317.1 coordinate 6,314, forward strand.
TCAGCATAACGTAATTCAACAATTCTTGAGTAATATTTCGCGTGAACCTCAGATAGGTGACTGAATTGCCTTAGTCTGCGTGCGCGCGCCTCGGTCACTGTGACGTCATCAAAAGGTTTAGTGATTTTAACTAACTTTGAAGCTCGACTGTGACTAAACCGTAATTCCAAATTCTAAACTTCTTTTGCACCTTCTGATGTCAACCTTTCTGTTAAATGAAACTAAAACCAACTCTATGTTATTGAGAGCCAAGTGCTTTAACTTTAGCACAACGTAATTCAACAATTTTTGAGTACTATTTCGCGTGAACCTCACATCGATGACTGAATTGCCTTAGTCGGCGTGCGCGCGCATCGGTCACTGTGACGTCATCAAAAGGTTTAGTGATTTTAACTAACTTTGAAGCTCGACTGTGACTAAACCGTAATTCCAAATTCTAAACTTCTTTTTGTAATCTTCGATGTCAACCTTTCTGTGTTAAATTCAACTAAAACCAACTATCTATGTTATTTGGTTGCGGATCTATAAGCGTTTAAAAATAACACGAAAAGCGTCATAATTTTTTCCTTTCCCGACACACCATTAGACCACTATGGAGAGACGTAAATCTACGTCAGAACGGTAAAAAATTATTCTTTGGAAATATAATAGGAGTAAGTCATACTCATGTGATGCATGTGAAATTCTCCTCGCCACTTTATTTTTATAAATCATAGCGAATCATACAGGAGAGAAAAGAAGTGTCTTAAAAAAAGAAAATAAGATTCTAATTAAATGTTAGAAGACATGCGCAGTTATGGGAGTCTGACTGAGTATCTCGTGAATTGACTCAAATTGTGAATTGAAACAAGAACTGTATTGAATTACTTTATTTTATATAATAAGTTCCATAATGTCGATAATTTTTATATTTTGAAAAAGAAACATCTCAAACAGAAATGGGATACCCATGAAGAATCAAGAAAAATGCCTTTGTACCCAGTGCATAATAATTATATGAGCAAGGATGAATTAAAAATTTAAAATTTGAATTGGTCATTGAAATTTGTTATTCATCAAAATCAGAGTTCCAGAAATTAGAATGAATTAGATGGAAAAACAGTGAACAGTCGTGAATTGACTCAAATCGTGAATTGAAACAAGAACTGTATTGAATTACTTTATTTTATCTAATAAGTTCCATAATGTCGTTAATTTTTATATTTTGAAAAAGAAACATCTCAAACAGAAATGGGATACCCATGAAGAATCAACAAAAATGCCTTTGTACCCAGTTGAGCAAGGATGAATTAAAAATTTAAAATTGGAATTGGCCATTGAAATTTGTTATTCGTCAAAATCAGAGTTCCAGAAATTAGAATGAATTAGATGGAAAAACAGTGAACAGTCGTGAATTGAAACAAGAACTGTATTGAATTACTTTATCCTATCTAATAAGGTCCATAATGTCGATAATTTTTATATTTTGAAAAAGGAACATCTCAAACAGAAATGGGAAACCCATGAAGAATCAAGAAAAATGCCTTTGTACCTGGTGCATAATAATTATATGAGTAAGGATGAATTAAAAATTTAAAATTTGAATTGGTAATTGAAATTCGTTAACCATCAAAATCAAAGTTCCAGAAATTAGAATGAATTAGGGAAAATTAAAGTATAATCTGGAAAGGCCTGATTCATACGCCAATAAGACGCAGCTGAAACATAAAATAACGATTAACAAGACCAAAACCGGATTGAATAGAAGCGGAATCATTTAACACTGATTTACCACACTCTACCTCTTCATAGAAAAAAATTTTCAGCAAATAAATTGTTACAATAATTCGAACTTTAGCCCGTAACTTATTCGCTATAATAGCAACCATAACAAGCTCGTATTGTCAGACCAACTTTCTTTCTACAGCAATAGCAACAAACATATAAATCAATCACCAGACGTCAATACAACGTACCAAACTCGAAGATTGTACCAAATTGTGGAGGGAAACCTCACAATATAACATACTAAGTATGTTTTCCGAATATATCCCCAATCCTTAACGAACTATTCAGCCGTGTGAAAAGCAACCATTTATCCCGGACAGAAAAAAATCCATCCCTGGTAAATGATATATTAAAGAACATCCAATAAGGACCAACAGAAATAAAAATCTGACACTGTATTAATTCTGCTCGGGTGCATGAATCACGTGGTTCGTTGACGTCACACGGACGTACACCAATCGCAACACATCCGCCATATTTTCATTTTCACTCGATTGTTTGTTTTTTTCTAACACCAGCAATCGACGCTCGACATTAAGCCGATTAATTAACCGAACCATTTATAAGGTCGATCTCATTTTTTGCAACAATCCATCTACTTGGTGAATGCTGGATTAAAAGAAGCAATCTGATATCAGATTTTTTTGTTTACTGCCTGCCCACAGATAGGAAATTAAGACAGGTTGTTGATTAGATTCCCTCTCTTTGCAAATCTTGACAAGGATTAATTCGGTTTTGATGGATTTATTGGGAGAAGTGGTCTTAATTTAGGTAACTTCACGTAGCTCTTAATCATCTTTCTTTTGTTGAAGGAAAGAGAATGGGCAAAGGTGGTGTAAACAAGTTTTGAAAGATATTAGATTGCCATGACTTGATTTAAGAAAAAGCAATAATTTTTTAAAGATAAGAACTGTGGTGAAAAGATTTTGGACTCTATTCTCCCTTTTGAAATGTAATTTAGTAGACTTTTGATTTAGAAATAAATAATAGCGGGTATATAATATTGGGGATATTTTATTCCTTGATTTTGTGTTTGATTTTCGAGTCAATTTGATACTGTCCGTAAATGAAAAGAATATTCAAAATAGACCACCATTCACCTTTAAAGTTCAAGAGAGCTTTAGAATAGTGTGCCCCGTATATTGGCTACCAACACACGATCCAATTAGGAAGTGAAAAAGTGAAAACCGCCGGTAGGCGAGCAGCCAAATTTCTTTCTGTAGTAACTGGTGTTCGATATATTAATTCCTACAAATTGCTCCCATAGCTAAAAATCCACACACACAGTCACATTTGAAGACCACGGAGGCTTCTCAATGGATGCTTTGCAATTTCACTTGATTCCACAAAATCTTATTTTCTGTGCTTCGGATGTGAAGTCTTTTGAAAAGACGATTTTTTTAAAGCCTGCGCTGTAGAGAAGTGGTTCCCTGGTCAGTTTTAACTCTTTAATACCGAGGCGACATTTTTCTTCTAGATCCTTTAAAACTGAGACTACTGGGGAGGAAGCGACATAAATTGGACTCTCCCAACCTGGGTAATCATTTACCCCACCACCCCACTCCCTGCTTTAAATTTCGCTTAAGGCGCACGGAAATGGGTTGTAGTTGGCAAGGATAATTGGACCCCCTACCGCGCTTATGTCCTAAGGGATCTCAGAACCTTACCTCCCCTCAAAAGAATCCAAATCAGCCTTCGCTCGGTGTGAGAGGGTTAATGAACTATAAGCAAGGATTCTCGGTTTGTGCCGTTTCTTAGGTCTTGACTGAGCAGCTGTGTATATGTTTCTGAAAATGTTTATTTTCTGAAAAATAACGACAAAATTGCAACCATAGCTTGGACAGAAATTACTGCAAGTCTTCCATGCAACGAAATTTTACATTTATCATTACCTATAGTTTCTTACAGTGTCGAATCGAGGGGAGGGGCTATCGGGCTACAGCCCCCTCCCCCCCCCCCAAGAGCTGAACCAAAATTCTTGATTTAATTTAAAATCACTACAACTGTTTGATCTTAATTTTCATTTAAAAAGAATAGTAATAAAATCGTGACAACATTGCTTTCTGACTTGACAGGCTCGAAATTTTCCTACTTTTCTAGTCATTCCACTTGCATTTGTAGCGTTGGCGCTGTCGAAAACATTTTTTAGGCAGCTATTCATTGTATTTTTTATTAAATTATCGAAAGTATTGTAGTTTTCTATTTTATTCTTATTGTCAGGAGAGGAAAGCCTGTAAAGTTAAAGTGTTTTGGTTTACATAAGCCATGAGGTTTGAAATTCGCCACTACGATACAAAATTTTTATGACCTCACCCCCCACCCCTAGAACCGAATCTTGGATTCGCCACTGGTTTCTTAACATAAAAGTGAAGCAATGGATGCATAAACCCGTTTGGGACGAAGTTGCGATGACAGTCCAAAATGAGTTTGAAATGTGATTAATAAAGTTGTTTGCGATATATTCAAAACTCCTCAATCATTACTCCTAATTTGTCTCTGACTGATCCGATAACGCTCTGACGTCACAAACAATAAAATTCGCGCCATAGCACTGCGAGACGTTAAACAGCATTATTTCATTGTTAGAGCACCTAAATTTCAGTCATTTTAAATTTGAAAGAGTAATTGTCGTTCTGATTTCAAATTGAATAGCTCTAAAATACTGAAATAAAATTTGCTATAGATTGATAAAAATTTACCTCTCTATGATCAATAGTTCCCGAGAACTTGTAAATTATATTAATCATATATTTCAAATTAATTTCCGTTTTTTAATAGAGAGTTTATTAAAATAATTAAATTACGTCAGTGGTATATCATGCGTTTGAAAGAGTTCGGACGCTACGTGCATCTGATTATTTATTGCAATCGCGATGATATAATTTGATAATATTTTTTGGCGACGGTTGACAAGCAGAGAAGTGCTTGGATTTGATTAGAATTTCGAAAAAGAATTCCTTTGAAATTTTGACTTTTGACTTGCGTTTGACAGGCTGAGAATTTCAGGGTTATTGATTTATAATGAAATTGTTAAACAACGAAAAATACTTCACACGGAATGTTGTTTACCAAGAGGTTTTTGGGTAAAGGAATATGTAAATAAAAAAATTATTACCTGTCATAAAACATATGTTTATTTTATTTGTTTTCAATCCATGTTAAACATTTCTCTCGCATATATATCTATTTAAACAAGTCAAATTTGACGGAAAATCTCTCGAATGAAGAGGCAATTTGCACCCGTCATACCATGACGGGGGGATTTTCCAGTGTATAAATAATCTTCAACCAGTATGGAATTTTTAAATGAATTTTGTCTAAAACTGTAAATTTCATGCACTTTCTGAAGTAAGAAAGAATCAAAAATTTAGAAACTTTATTTAACCCTTTGGGTACATTTGACGAGTGAGACTCGTCATCTGCTTACTTGGGCGAAGTTACGGTGGACGAGTCTGACTCGTCATCTGAATTTAAGAAGAATTATTGGCGCAAGTGGTCCTGCCAAATTATAATATCCGTGGGCGTCCTACAAGTAGCGATGCGCCACATCATTTGCAAGCGAAAAATTGGGCACATTTTCCGGAAAATATTCCGGCAACAGAATTAAAGAAACACCCTACAAAACGGTGTCGCGTATGTTATGAGCATAAAATAAGAAAAGAAACCACTTGGAAATGCAAACAACGCCAGGTACCTTTGCATTTACCGACATATTTATTATATTATTGCACATATTTTATTATACGACACATTTTATTTTTCAAAATATGTCGGTAAATGCAAAGGTAACTGGCGTTGTTTGCATTTCCCGACATGTTTTGAAAAATACCACACGGTACAAAATTATTAGACTTTAAGTTGGCTCTTGTTCTATATAAATATTTATATTTTGTAACTAAAATGCTGTTTCAAAAATATATTTATATCGCCAATATAAGTATATTCCAAATAAAATGTATTACTTTTACATATTAACCCATACAGCGACAAATTAAATCCGTCCCATGGGCATAAAAATCTTCAAATAATTCAGTACTCAAACGGTTAATTGAAAAGTGTTGAGCATCTTATAATAGAAAACAGGTATAAAATCAGCGCTTTTTCTATAAAATCTTTTACTTTTTTCTTGCAGTGTGGTTGGGATCCCTGAGTGTCAGTTTGGGCCTATTCCTGTCCCCGTTCATCGTGGCCTTCTGTCGCAGGAAAAGCACACGTTTGACCGCTGTCTTCGGTGGATTAACAGCTGCTCTGGGCTGTCTCTTCACCTCTTTCGCTTCGCAGATGCACCAGGTATAGAATCCTTTCTTTTGTATATCCAATGGCGGACTGGGTCTGAAAAGAGTGGTTGCCGTGAGACAATGGGGCCCCTATCACATCTACGTCACCATCGCAAATATATTTTTTGATATTAATTATTACAAATATAATAAATTAAAATCAATAAGTTAATATAATCTATTCCTAATCTAAAACTCTATTATATATATTATTATAAGCTGAAAAAAATTGAAAATAATAGTGTTATTAGAAAGTCGGATGCAACAAATTTAAAATCAAAAGTAACATCTTGATGCCAAAACTGGGTATTTTTTAAAAATTTCTCAAAATTCAGTAAATTGCGTTAAAAATTCAAAAATAATTATTAGAACGGAAATCGCGTGCTCTTTCCGATGGTGTATCTATTTACGTGTTGGTTATTGAAACCATTCTATTGAGAAATTAGTGCGAAAAATCAACCAAAACAACACAAAATATTAAATAAAAAATTTTCTAGATTAAATTTTAAAATTTCGGCTTCGAGGTGCATTCAGTCACCATTACGACTATTTGTGTGCCAAATTTCATGGCTGTAAGTGCGATAGCTTCGTCTGGACATCGCAGACAAACACACACACACACACGCACGCACGCACGCACATAAACATTGCCTTTTATAAGTATAGACTAAATACAGTATACACGTATTATTGAAAGTAATAAATAGCAAATATAAATGTAATTTTATGATTAAACATAATAAATAATTTTGGTGGTTGTATAGCATACTGTAATTTTGGAACTATACTGTTATATTGAGAATATTTTAACCAAACTGAAAATAAAGTGCAAACTATTTACCAATTTTAAATTTTTTTAAAAGAATAATTCTAATTGTCAAAGATTAACAACTCAAATGGACAGAAATGTATTACATTTGGTCCACTTCATTAATGGCAACTCAGGAGACATTTGAGTTCACTACATGATTGTGCAAATCTGTTAATAAGTACTCTATATCCAAATCATCTAGAAATTCCTTTTCATAGCAACGTACAGGAATTCCAAGATCTCCTCAGACAGTGAATTTCGTAATATGGTCTTTAAGATCTTTAGTCGACACATATCCTGGGGGCCCGAATTGTCTTATGTTAAGGGGGCCCACTTGCCATCGGGCAAGCTGGCAACCTGGCCAGTCCGCCACTGTGTATATCCTTAGGTGGTTGCTTTGTGATAATAGAAGAAATAATTGGCTTTATAGACATCAGAATGATTTTACTTGGGCAGGGTTTATGTTAAACTAGCCGCCTTCGGCGACCAGCTGGTCCGCCCATATTAGAACTTATAACCTAAAATGATTCAGCTATATCAATAAAATGCACATATGTAATAATTTGAAATAGTTATTGTTTTATTTAATGTTAATAATTGTTTAAATAAAGCTATTTATCAGAAGAAGTAATTTCCGCTTTAAATTTTTAAGCGTAATAAACTGTAAAAAAACAGTTGAAAACTCAAACAAATGATTATCATATATGAATTAAAATGTCACGAAAAAAAATTATATTTAGTTGGCTTTTTTAGATGAAACAATTATTCTAAAATTAAAAATGAAACAAAAATGCATCCAAAATGAATCAGTACAGAAAAGATCATCTTTAGATGCAAAAATTCAAAGTTCTAAATTTCCAGTTCGTAAATGAAATTTAAAGTTATCCGAACAGGTTGAAAAGTCGATTTTCAGTCAAAATTCCCATTTTTTGATTTTTGATGATTTGAATAGTTCATTCATTTACCTTTCTAAAGCATATTTACTTTTGTCGGTACGTTAATTAGAAGATGAGATATTAAGTGTTTTATAACAAACCGAAAACCGGAAGTGGGCGTTTAATCAACCGGAAGTTGTCATTTAAAGGACAGAATCCTGTCAAAAATTCTTTTAAACTGCATTTTTTCAAGTTAATATGATGTTACTACATTTTTAGGAATTTTTTTTAAAGTTTAGATACTTAATTTAAGCGCGTGGCAAAACTAAAATTTGATTTTTCTCAAAACTAGAAGTTATGCATAATTTTCACACTTCAAACATGACAACTCAAGATATTATCATTCGATTGTTCTGAAATTTTGTGAACACTTTCGTCAAATGTGTCTCTAGTGAATGTACTAGAATAATGTATATTGTAACAAGATTTTTTTAATTATGGTCTTTTATCTGAAAAATGATATGGAAATTTGCTGAAAATCTTATAATGATTGTTCGATTAGCTCTAAAATTTTTATTTATACAAAGAATGTTAAGATTCTTGTACAAGCACTAGTCCATAGTATGTAGTTTATTTTAGTATTAGTTTTATTTGAATTATTACGAAAGTTTGACCTCTAGCATGTTTGCAGTTTTGGGGGATTTCCTCTAAAAAGCAGCATAAATTCAAGATTTTTGTAAAGTTATAATAATTTATACTCAAAAATCATACTCTAATATTAATCTTTATTCGGATCTAAAAAACATATTTTGGTGTTTCTATTTCACAATTTAAAAAAAAGGGCTCCGAACGTGTTCGGATACCTTAAGAGAACTGTAAATGAATGCAATTATTATCTGCTACTTCTCAAATATTTATTTGAAATTGTTGCTACAATTTCAAATGCACTTTAATTTTAACAAAAATGGTACAAGAAAAAAAAGTGAAATAAAAAATATAATAAACTCTATAATTCGAGCCAATATTAGACAGTTTTTAAAACATGATGAATCATAGGCCATATTCACTTATAATTTGATGTTTCATTATCTGTTTCTCTCTGATTGTGGTATTCTAATTGAGTTTCTTGAAGGAATTGGTAAAGAACGTATAATTTTAAACAGGAATAAAAGTTTGATAAAATTCCGCAAAACCAGCGGGAGTGGCCTCCCCTATACTTTCTCGTATACTTTTCAACCATTTGTCATTTCCCTTCCCCCTGCGTTGATAAAAAGTTCGAACCAACTGTAACCCAGAATGCAATGACTATCAGAAGGTTTTTCATTGTTGATTACAGTGATAACAAAATATTGAGGTGAAGAATCATATTCAAAAAGATGCGTATGTATTAAAACTTCGCAATATTTATTTTCTTCTCAAACTCTAGCAATGCGAGTTCCGCGTGCGGAGAAGAAAACAGGAGAATAGCTTGCGCATGCGCAGAGATTGCTTCCAATTCGCGAGTAAAACGAGACGCCCTAAATGTTTGCTTCCTGATAAAATCTCGCTTCCAGAATTGGTTTTTGGCAAACTGCCAAGTTTGCGGAGTGTTCCTTCTTTGCACAGGCATTTACGCATGCGCATGGAGTTGAACAAGTATGCGATTATACAGACCGGCAGACAGTCAGCCCGTTGACGGATTTGGCCCAAAATTTTATACGGACCTACATTCATGACGATAAAACAGTGTACCAAATTTTATCCATCTAGCTATTCAAGTTTTTGAGTTATAGTGTTCGAATTACTTCGGACTTACAGACAGACAGACTTCCCGAGGACGGATTTTGTCCAAAATTTGGTAGAAACCTACAAATTATGTTTAAAGACCAGATACCAAATTTCATCCCTGTATCTCTAATAATTTTCGAGTTATCGTGTTCACAGACACACACACAGACAGACATAATTACAAAATTGTGTTTTTCGGACTCAGGGAGGTCTCAAACGTGGAGATTCGTCAAAATCTCGAGTTCGAATTTTTTGACTATAATACTTTCTCTTTGTATACTTCGTATACGAGAAAGTGAAAACGGCCTACACCGGCCAAAATTCGCCTAATTTTTAAATAATTAAAATTTGAATAAAAAATTGGAAAAAAAATGGATCCGAGGTGCACATTCCCATCCTCCAAAGTATACCTGTACCAAATTTGGTAGCTCTAGGTTCAACGGTCTGTTCTGTAGAACGCCATCAGACACACAGGCAGACATACATCTTGATCATTAGTAGAGACAGAGATGTGATTTTGACTGGAATGAGACAGAGGGTTTTTTTTGTTTTGCTCATTTATAAATTTAATTTTTAAAATACAATGGCAATGAAGTTAAATAATGCTATATTTAAAGGTATTAGGATCTTGGAAATTTCATTATCTAAAAAGGTCTTTAAATTCACTTCTTAATCCTAAAGATATTAGGTAAACTGTATGCAATTGAATATTCTGTCGTAGCTAATATCGTTGACTCTTTTTGAAAATTTTCTGTTTTGCAATTTGAATTTTCCGCATTAGAATTTATCATTTAATTCTAAATACGTATTTTTAAACAGCATTTTAAAAAGTACATATGTTATGGTCAATGTGATTAATCGGTTATTATATATTAGATATGGTCATTATTAATAATAACCACCAAAAGAATCCGGTTGTTATGTATAACAACCGCTTAAAATCCAGTCATAATATGTATAATAACCGATTAATCACATTGACTGTAACGTATATATTAATAATATCAGAAGTTAATACATGTTAGTATATCGGCAAAAATCAAAATAATCACCCGAAAATATCTGTTCACTGTTTAGTTTCCGATTGAAGAAATCAGAGCACCAATGTTTCCACTCCCAAAGAGTCATAGGCAAAAAGGTTGAGTTAATAAATTAGAAAATATCCTCTTTGGAAGTTATTATTTTTTTAAATATGAGTAGGTTTCTGAATGTCCTTTTACTGACTTATTGAAGTCAAAATGACAATAATCGGAATTACACGCCAAATATATCTTTCATCAAAAAAAAAGTTAGAGCACTGCAAATCAATTGATTAAAAATAAGACATTAAACTCTTTTACTTTCTCGTATATGAAGTATAACAAAGAGAAAGTATTGTAATCGTCAAAAAATCCGAACTCGAGATTTTGACGAATCTCCACGTTTTAGACCTCCCTGAGTCCGAAAAACACAATTTTGGAATTATGTCTGTCTGTGAACACGATAACTCGAAAACTATTAGAGCTACGGGGATGAAATTTGGTATGTGGTCTTTAAACATAATTTGTAGGTGTCTATCAAATTTTGGACAAAATCCGTCTACGGGAAGTCTGCCTGTCTGTCTGTCCGCGGTCATGCGAACACTATAACTCAAAAACTTGAATAGCTAGATGGATAAAAGTTGGTACACAGTTTTATCGTCATGAATGTAGGTCCGTATAAAAGTTTGGGCCAAATCCGTCAACGGGCTGACTGTCTGTCGGCCAGTATAATCATACTTGTTCACTTTTGAAACGAACTCCATGCGCATGCGTACTGGTAGCAATCTCTGGTAGCAGTGCCTGTGCACATGGAAGATTACGCCACTTTGTCCTTGGTAAGAGTGGAAAATCGGTTCACATTTAATCGCTACGTATCTCTTTGAATTTGATTCTTTACGCAAATATTTTACAATCACTATAATCTAAAATGAGAAACCTTCTGATAGTCATTGGATTCTGGGTTACAGTAGGTTCGAATAGTTTTTTTCCACGCGTGAGGAAGGGAAACAGCACCTTTTTGGGAAAGTTTACGAGAAAGTTCAGGGGAGACCACTCCCCCTGGTTTTCTCTGGATCCGGAAGCATTTTAAGATCTCTGAAATTCCTGTTTGTGACAGAAAAAATTCCGAAATAGCTTCTCATTCTTTGATATTAACTTTAGTACTAAAGCATTAACTTTAACGGAAGTGGATGTGTTTGGTGGCCGACGCAATCCCTAATTTTGTAGAAAAAATGTTAAATGTTCTTTTTTTCCAGATTTTATTCTCTTTTATTCTTTATTCTTTAGGTGTTCCTAAGTTACGGTTTCGTCATGGCACTAGGTCTGAGCCTGGCTCGAGTCACATCATCCCTCATGATTGGTCAATATTTCAAGAGGAGGCGGGAAAAAGTGGAAGCCATCGTCACATCGGGTATAGGGGGCGGAGTCATCATCTTCTCTTACAGTTTTGCAAAGATCATCAAGTATGTTGAAGTCACTTTGCTCTGAAGCTAAGATCTGATTTCATTTCTAATGCAAAAATGAGAGAAAATATTTCTACTTCTGATCATATTTTAGCCATAAATTTAGATTTGTTTTACATTCGTAAATTTAAAAAACAACTATAGCGAGTCCATGCTTTTATGGACTCATGCAGAATTTCTTCTTGTTTTATCATAGCTACTTATTTACCCGGGAGGACGCGAGGTGGTCATATTATGACCACAATACCTCGGAAAACTCCGATTCCTAGAAAAATAGCAACCTGTTCACTCCTTTCTTATCAGTAGCTGAGTTAGTCATCAACCCCTGCCTTTTCTGAGTACTTAGAAAGTATTTCCGGAATTTTTCGTCCCCTAATACGCGTTTCGTCAGTAACTGGGGTTATGGAATGACCCCGCGCGTCCTTCCATTTGTTCCATAGACCAGTTATTTCACGCGGGTGATAACGTCAATTCGTTGTTGTTCTTTCCGAATCGAAGTTGCTCACAATGATGACTTCATACGAAAAAAAAATGGAGCGTTAACGTAAACTTCTTGCTAAAGTTGAAACTGATGGAGATCCAGACTTTGACAAGGCAGACGAGAAGAAGATTTTAAGAGAAGAGAATTTTTCGGGTCATGAAAGTTTCAGCGAACTTTATATGGAATCGGAAGAAGATGGAGATTCTGGAAATGTGGAAATGAACAATACGAAATAGTTTTCATCAAAAGATGGCGTAAAATGGAGGAAAATAAAATTAAAGCAGAATATTTATTCTCATTGTCAGAATATTCTGTCGCTCTTACTTGGAACAAAATGAATAGAGAAAGATGTGACAATCCCTGTGAAGAGTTGGGAGTTACTCATCGTCGATGACATGATACATCGTACGATTAATGGTAGAGTGCAAAAATATACATTGTGTCCGTAAAGTCATGGTGCAGTTATGCGTAAGAGAAAATATTCGTAATAATAGAATTTCACTGAGCAACAAAATATTGCAATATCAGCGTCGTCCAGCGCCGACGAGACATTGAGTCGAAAATGTTATGAACAGACGAATAGAAAATAAGAAAAGATACGAAGTAATAAAAGAACAGGAAATTAAAGAATTTCTTAAAAATTGGTAGGTGAAAGAACTATAACAGTCCTACAACAAGCCAGCCAAGATAGGCAAAAACAGAATTTTTAAACAAGTAACGAAATATTCTCAAAATTCATTCTGAGAATATTAATTGAATGTAACGATTCTTTACTGGCGATATCTTTCCATCCGGCTCCAAAATATGGTTAATTTTTTTAACTTTACGTAAAATTTGTATAATAGCGCTCGGGTATAATTGATTATTATAACAAGTATTTTGAGTCAGAAGAATGTGAGGCGGAAATCGAAATGAGTTGCACAGCTGACCAGCTTATTTTGATGTAGTTGCATTACTAAACTGAGAGAGGGATATATTTTTATATGAATAAAAAAACTGAAAAACTCTTTTCATGTAGTGGAAATCATCAGAGAGAATGCATAACAACAGCTTTGTTGTAATAGTATCATTAGATCACACCATTAGAGCAGCCAGGATAAGTGGTGTTCGGGGCATAATACGATTTTTATAGGCAGTAGTGACTTAGCAAATGGCGCCTAAGGCATGATATTATTTTTCGCCTCCTCATCAACATTGATTTCAGAAAGTTACATAATGCACTAACTTTTTGTATCCCAGCAGGCGCTTATGACTGACGACTGGGCGTCTATACCCCGCCGCCTGCCCTTCTAGCTACATCATTAGATACCACGCCTTCGAAGAAAATGAAATCTTAAGCCCTAGTCATAGATCTAACCACCTTCCTTAAAAATGATTGTAGTGAAAATATATTACAGCTGAGAGCATCTGCTACAGAAGATTCACTTGAATAATCTACTTATATGTGTGAGAGAGGCACTGTTTTCATACGTAAAATGCTATTGTAAAAGAGGGATAATTTCTCTTACTCATTCCTTTCAGAATCTTGGTGTGGAGACTGGGTCTTCACGCCGTCACATACGTGGCCGTGCATCCTTTCTTCGTTTGCATCTGCATCCGTCTACCATCCCCATAGATCTAACCACCTTCCTTAAAAATGATTGTAGTGAAAATATATTACAGCTGAAAGCATCTGCTACAGAAGATTCACTTGAATAATCTACTTATATGTGTGAGAGAGGCACTGTTTTCATACATAAAATGCTACTGTAAAAGAGGGGTCATTTCTCTTACTCATTCCTTTCAGAATCTTGGAGTGGAGACTGGGTCTTCACGCCATCACAGACCTGGCTGTGATTCTTTTCTTCGTTTGCATCTGCATCCGTCTACCATCCCCATAGACCTAATCACGTTCCTTAAAAATGATTGCAACGAAAATATTTTAAAGCTGAGAGCATCTGCTACAGAAGATTCACTTGAATTATCTACTTATATGTGTGAGAGAGGCACTGTTTTCATACACAAAATGCTATTGTAAAAAGGGATAATTTATCTTACTCGTTCCTTTCAGAATTTTGGTGTGGAGACTGGGTCTTCACGCCATCACAGACCTGGCTGTGAATCCTTTCTTCGTGGGCATCCGCTATCGCTCTGCATCCGTCTACTATCCCCATAGACCTAATCACGTTCCTTAAAAAGGATTGTAGCGAAAATATTTAATAGCTGAGAGCATCTGCTACAGAAGATTCACTTGAATAGTCTACTTATATCTGTGCGAGAGGCACTGTTTGTATATGTAAAATGCTATTGTAAAAGAGGGATGGATCATTTCTATTGCTCATTCCTTTCAGAATCTTGGGGTGGAGACTGGGTCTTCACGCCGTCACGGGCCTGGCCGTGATTCCCTTCTTCGTGGGCATCTGCTATCGCTCTGCATCCCTCTACCATCCCCAGCGTCGTGCCATTCTGCATCTCAAGAACCAGCGCAAGAAGATAAAAGACAAGTCCGGAGTGTCCGACAAGCCTCCTTTTTTCGACTGGTCGCCCCTCAAAAACGGATCCATCCTGGTCAGCATGCTCTCGGCAGCGATCTGCGCGTTCGGCCTCTACTCGCCTTTTTTCCACCTCGTGAGTATGTTTAGAAGTTCTAGCGCTTAGAAACAATCAGCTAGAAAAAGCAGAATAAACAAATTTAAAACATTTTAAATTAAATTTTAAACAGAAACAACATAATTTAAACAATAAAATTTAGGCATTGTTTAAGTAGCGCGTAATTGCAACTGCATACAAAAAAACCAATAGAAATCAAAATCATTCATCCGGCCAAAATTTATTATCCAAACCATTATCAGCCAACATGCATCTGGAACAGTCTAACGCCGTCTGATTGTATCTTTCAGCTACACCATTTTGCTCAGGGGTATAAATATTTGTGAACTCATGTTTAATACCATTGTCAGCACAGAAGGTTTTAAAATTATCATTATTAAACTCCGATCCATTATCAGTTCTAATGCATTTAACTTTTCTACCTATGAACCTTTCCGCACGACTAACATGGTTCTTAAACACCCTAAACACTTCGGAATTTTCCTTTAGTGGGTATACAGATGTTTTCTTCGAAAAATCATCAATTATCGACAGATAATATCTTTCACCGTTTCTACCAGTAACTTTAATAGGACCCCAAGTATCCATGAAGATAAGATCGTTAGGAGCTTCAGATCTAACAAAGTTTGTTGCCTTAAAAGAAGTTCTCCTGTGTTTATATAACTTGCATACTTCACAGTTTAAATTAGAATCAACATATCCCTTTAAACCTCTAACATCTTTATTTTTCACGGTATTCTGAATGGTATGAGAACCAATATGTGCTAGCCGACTATGCCATAATCATGCATCTAATTTTTGGACAGAATTTGCACTAAAACCGACTTGTTTTCGATTGGGAATGTTAGGATTCACTACATATAAGCCATCTTTTAAAAATGCTTTAAACAACAACTGGCCATTCTCCTTTACATGGAGTTCTCCCTTACCACTTTCAAAAACGACACCCTTTTTATCAAGTCTTGGGCCCGAAATCAAATTACGATTTAATTTAGAAGAATGCATAACTTCCCCAAATTTTAAAATTCTATGACCAAACCTTAAATTTACAATACCTTTTCCTTCTATAGGAATATTTACTCCTTCAACAGCAACAGTCATTTTTTCATCTGAAATGGGAACATATTCATTAAAAATGCTTTTGTCTTTGCAAAAGTGATGCGAAGCAGCTGTATCAAACACTCAAATGTCTGAAGCTTTTGACACTTCACTCGTGCAAGCTTGAATTAAATACGACATATTACCATGAGATGAAGGGTTAGTATTTTGTATTTTAGTCCTTCGTCTCCTTCGTCGTTGGTTGTTGCTACTAGGATTTGGAGGAGAAGTATCAGGCAAAGAACGTCCACAATCTTGGGATGTAGATGGAATTCTATCGAATCCACTTGATACCGAAGGAACTTTCTTCTGCAATTCAGGGCATTTATTCCGGAAATGTCCAGAACGTTTACAATGGAAACAAACTAAAGATTTACAAGAGGAGATACTGTGAGCTTCAATATGCTCTTCATTGTTATCACTAGCACGTACTTGAAGACGCGACTCTTCAGCCACCAGTTCCAATTGAATCTCATTAAATTTGAACTTATCGTCACTCTACCTCAAGATACTTTGGACGATACTATTATATCGCGAGGGTAGATACCTTAGTAATTGGAAGCACATGTAATCTTCATCTATTGGATGATTAATACCTTTTAATTTTTCCTACAATCTTAACAATTTGGCTGCAAAAAGACTAATATTTTCACCAGGTAAAATTTTACATGCAAGAAATTCACTAAACAGTTGCATATACCTGGATCGATTATCAGGTTCAAAAAATTTCTTCAAACTATCCCAGCCAACGCGAGCATTTTCGGTTCCTTCAATTATTTTTCTAAATTCTTGGGATATATTTAAATATATGGTTGAAATAGCTGTACTGGCTCTCAGCCTATACTCTTTATATCACGGTGAGTAATGCCCTTATCAGGGTCAAGTATAGGAATCTCTTCAGTTCCAGTAACAATACCCCAACAGTCTTTGTCGAGCAATAAATATTTTACATCTGCTGCCCAGTTAGAATAATTGTTAGCATCTAACTTTTCAATTTTCACGTTAAAGGTTACCATGATTAATCGAGGATATATAATACTTAATTGTTAAAGAAAATAGTCAACAAGTCATCAAATTCTATGACCCTCCCCTCTTATTAATTTTCCTATCTCGAAAATTTAAATTTATAGGATCATAGAAATAAGTCGTTGTCAAAAAGGCTAACCGCCAAAACACTCAGCATCTAAAAAGAATTTTACTTAAACAAATAATTAAAACTGTGGGTCCTGGGCCCATAACCAGATCTTGTATTACCGTTGATTTTCAAAGAAAACGCGACCATTAATACATCTAATAAAAACAGAGTAACCCAATTAGTTTACTTAATTTATATTTAGATGCATTCATGGCAATGACAAGATAATTGACGACGACTAATAATAGTTAAAATAGACATCTTTATTCGATGATAAAAATATAAGTATATATAAATACAACCGATTTAATCTTAATCCTGGATTAAACATACTTACGAAATAGAATTAACCGCTGTCAGCAGAAGGGCGATGTAATAGTAGTTTGTCATTTCTAATAATACTACTACACATTGCTGTTACCTACGTTATCACAGTTTTAACCGTATTTATATTGGTAAAAAATGTGACGTTCATAGAAGCTATTTAGCATAAACCCAAACTGGTTTGCTTTACTGATTGATTAATGTTAGATATCATCTAACAATAACCATGATTCGAAAAATGTTGATCAAAAAGAACATTTTGACAATCGGTATTTGTAGCAAAGCTAACAATTTAACCTAACACTGCGCCTCTGCCCCACTCATTTAACCTAACACT